>LJIJ01002006.1:0-32658 GCA_001718145.1 Orchesella cincta
CCGATCCTTGAAGAGATATTTTTAAATCTTTGATTTATATGTAAATACAAACGTTCTGGCACCAATGTTTCACTAAAATATGATGACAGATGCCCTTACCTTCTACCTTTTCAAAATGATTCGTGATTTACCTCTCGTGTATACAGAAAATATTACAAGAAGTCAAATGCAAACAGTGTAAATATTAAGGTACTTTGAAATAGTGCCCAGTTCATGTCCTTTCATGTAACATTTTCTCATGTCCTTTCATGTCATGTAGCCAAAAATTCCTTCATTTCATGTAATCATGTACATGCCTGTCACATGAATTATGACTGAAATTCTCCAACTTTCTAATAAATTGGCAGTTTGTCTCTACTGTGCCGAAACACATTGTGTTGATAAGTTGACATGCTAATAAAAAAAACTACAAGTAAAATTGAATATATTTTCATGCGAAATCTTTTAAAAAATCTTTCATTTCTTGCATCTTTGAAAGTATTTAACGTAAAAAAACATAAATAAAATTGACATTCATGTACTTGCATGTTGAAGATTTCATTTCCTTTCATGTAAGGCTAAGAAATTCATGTTTCATTTCATGTAACCTGTAAAAATTCCTTTCATACGACTCACATAAAAGGAGATGAATGATACATGAAAGGAAAAATTCATGTACATGAGACATGAACTGGGCACTACTTTGAAGATACCATAATTTGAAGCTTTTTAGGAAAATTCAAAACAAAAATTATCATAATATATTATATTCATGCTCAGCTTTGGAGGCTTAAATTCGCTTAAACGACATACGTTTTAGTGTCGGCTGTCAATCGTGTACTCGATGTTCTACGAATCCAAACTTTTGATATAACTTGATGAGTTGTTAAGTAAACAAAAGCAATATTGAAAAATAATCGTTGCTTGACAAAGTCATATTTATTTGACTTGTTCGATATCAACATGGTTTCCACTCAAACGTATATTGATTGGCACCTCCAACCATTCTAATGTCGAATTAGTCTGTCTTGTGATTCTCAGTATCAGAGCATTCAATCAATTGATGATTTGATAGTAAAATTGGCTGCAATGTCCGGACGTATGTATACTTCAAAATGATTATATATTTATGTTGGGATTGGAATGGAAACTAATGACTCCTGTAGAACTGATGGTAACAAATATTAATGTGAAAACCACAAATTCATGTACAACCACGGTCAAAGTTTTCAGTCGTCAATATATCTAAAGTTACGATATCTATTGGTATAACTTTCTTTATTCGTAGTTCGTAGCTTAACATTCATCCATTTGCAGAGATTCGTATATTAATCGATTCGGGTTTCTCATTAGTTTTTTTTATAAAAGTTCATCCACATCAAAACAAGTGTTATAACAGAAATCCAACTGGAATCTAATTGGTTCTTTACTGTGGAATTCACTCGACTACAGATTTAATCTCGGTTTAATCTACGTCTGCGCTCAACCTAAAACATGCTTCGCTACAAATTAGTTTAATTGATTTGCATTACATCACATACTGCCATGTCTACTAGAGAATAATCGTTGCTTAAGAAACCCTAAGCTTGTTTCTTAAAATTTCGAGATTGAGAACGAAACGTTCAAGTAGCATTAAAACTCATGTTTTTATTACTTCGAAGTTTTTTCCAGTGGTACTCTAATAAGTATGCTAGTATCCAGCACCAAACCCATCCAAAAAGCATTAGAACAGTTACTTAAACTGAGTTCCATTCTTCAAAATTTGCCTATGCAATGGAACGAAGAGGAGCAGCGATTAAAATTCAGATCCAGTTTGGCTTTTTCCAACAGGATGATGATGTTGGGAAGCGTGGCATGCCTTTTTTTGGAAGTTCTACGCTTTATCAAGCAATCACCAATCAAGAATCGCACGATATGAATTGGAGGGTCCAAGGTACTTTCGTTGGCGTTCTTTTTATCACAAGCTGGAGCATTCTTTGGAACATTGCACAAACTTATCCATCCACAATGGAAGTTTGAATGCCTTACTGGATATGGAACATGAATTCATACACGATCAAGATCAAGGTACGTACATAAGTTTCACATTTGTAATGCCAGTTTAATTTTAGCAATTTCGTTTTGTCAAGATAAATCAAGCAAATTTTGTTGGAACAATGGAAAGACGGCAATGGCAAACATCCTCTGTAAACTGATAGTTCTTTCTGCTCAAACTGTTCCAATCATTTTTGGGAATGGCAGGAATATTTCTGAAAGACTTTCCAGGAAATCTCTTTCTTTTTATGGAAAACACGCTTCAGCGTCATGATAAATGGGGAGTAAGAAATGCTTTACTTGTCCAATAAATGTCCTGATGTGGCATCTTCTCTGCAACACACTCGCTTTCTTTTGTGTCGAGCTTCTTCTGACTTTGACCTATTTTCGATTGGCATTACTTCACATTGTAACGTAAGTATTTTGAGGCAAAAATAAGATATTATGACTAGCAAAGAAAAACTGACTATTTTAATTTTAGCTGGATGAGCAACAAATTCAAACCAGAAACGTTAGAAAACTATTCATGACCTACAACAGAATTCAGGTGTTGGTTCAATCCTTCAATGATATTCATTCAGGAGTTTTGATTCATCTTCTCTTGGGAATGTCTTGCTGCCAGATTGTTTCATTGTATGTCATTCTACAAACTTTTCAAACTGGCATAAATACACGAGTCTTCATTTTATTTGTATGTAACCTTCTTTCATACGTTGATGATTCTGGAATCATTCTGGTAATCTATGGCTATGCTGGTGACGTCTATAAATCGTCCATAATACTTGGAAAGGAGTTGCAATCCAATGAAAAAATATTAAAGAATCCATACTACAGAAGGCGAGGTCGAGCAACGCCCAAAATCAAAATTAAATTTGGCAGCTCCAACTTCGTGGATAAAATCACACCGCTGGTTTTTCTTAGTTTTAATATTGGAAGAGTTGTTGACATGTTATTAATTGGTAGAAGTCGAAGCAAGGGTACAAGATAAATGATTTAATCAAGAATGTTTGTACAAACAAGTATAGATTAGCATTAAGTTTACAATATTAAGCAGGTTTATCAGCTAAAAATGTTGATTGAAAATCGAAGCGTCAGCATTTAATAGTGTTGAAAACCACTTGATAAATGAATAATTCGGAAAGTCAAATGTTGGTTTGATTTTGCTTTCTTTCCTGTAAACATGGATTATGATAGTGATGAATGCAGTCTGCAATAATTTTGTGTATAAAGTGTGATCATTCAGTGCCTAAAATTGAAATTGGTAATAAATATTTGTTGTTGTCTCGACAACCTAATAATTTATCTTTGTAAAGGTTAAGCTGCTGCTCTAGAACTTCTTATGGAAATGCTAAATACGAACCTGCAACGGGCAAAAAAGCAAGTTTAGGTAAGCCGTACTGTAGATGCTTCTAAGGAAGGGAACAGATGAATATTGAGGGGTAATAATACAGATATTGTTTGTACGTGAATTATTATATATTGGCATGTACATGTCTTGTCTCAAACTGGAACTAAAATT
The DNA here is from genome assembly GCA_001718145.1 of Orchesella cincta. NCBI lineage: Eukaryota > Metazoa > Arthropoda > Collembola > Entomobryomorpha > Orchesellidae > Orchesella > Orchesella cincta. Next base: position 3,533 of record LJIJ01002006.1, read on the forward strand.
AGCCTTATATCAACCATTATAAGCTTCAACCTTCAGAACTGAGAACCTACTGCTTTCACTTTGTTTTCTCTAGTACGAGGCTGCAAAGATTGTCAAGATATATCATTATCCTACTCGAATAGTAAGCACCATGAGACAGTCGCATTTAGCTCGGCTATTAGAAACTCAGTATGAAAACGAGTAGTAAGTCGAGAATTTTTGTAGGAAAGAAATGAATTACAAAATTTGAAACCTTCTACAAGATCCCTTTTCCTTTATTAAGGTTAAAAGGTTGGAACAAATTTCCATGAGCATGCTCTTCAAACATCTATCAATGTTTTAAACAGATTTTTTAAGACAGGAAACTACGAAAATGAAACCAAGGAAGGAACGAAAGTACGGGCTAATTATCAACAAGATTTGGAAACGGGGCAAAATGTGACAAACATGCCATGAGTACGAAGACCAGGCAAAAATAGCTTTAACCAGTTTTCATTTTTTTTAAATTAATAGGACTGGTATTAAAACTAGAACTTAAGTCCTGAGAACATGCGAGGAACTAAAACGGGAACAGATATTTAATCGAAAAACCATAATTAATGGAATAATTTAGACAGTTTATCCAAACATGCACAAATTGTTTCGAAAAACAGGACAGCCTTAAACGCTACTGTTAGTAATTTAGAGAACTATAAAGTAGGTTAATTGATGTATGTTTAATGAAATTAGGGGTCATTGTGATGAGCTCTCAGGATGAGCAATCTAGACACAAGTTGGATTTTAATAATCATTTACGCGAGCAATTTATTTCTGATTGCTTAAATGTTTTTCATTTCACAAATGTAAAATGAAAGTAACGTTATATTGTAAGGTTTTATAACCTTTACTTGCAAATTATTTGTAAGTGTGCTCTAGTTTTATGATTATGTGGTGTTCAGTACAATTAACAAAATCGTTTGATTGGTTTTTTATGAAAAATTGGTCTCACAATGTCAAAATCACCTGTTATCCCTTTCTAAAAAACAAGTTTGCTGTTGATTTACCAGGAAAGAGAAAGTTAGTCTCACTCAATCTTCAAAGTATAGCTCTATAAAATGCCGTCTTTAAATTTAAACAACCCGAATGATTACATTGATTACTATTGTTTTGCAACCCCGTATACAGTTTAGACATCATCATGGTTTAGGGCTAATTTAGTGAATTTGAATGCTTCCCGAGTTTCAATCCAGTTTGGAGCAAATTGTTGTTCAAAAGTGTAGTCCCCAATACATTTTTGTTCAGTAAACTATTTTCCAAACTGCTGAGTAGTTCTAGAAAAATGCCAAATCCCCTGATTCGCAACGCTTTTAAGTTAAACCAAGCTATTAACAACCTCCAGTTCCCTATCCCATATTTTGGGATGACAACTGCAAAATGGAACAGGAAAACAATCGTCGTAACTAATCCCATACTACATCTTTGGCTACGGGTTTGCTGACTGCTTTGCCTTGAGTATTGGGGTTTTCATATTAGGAGCCGCTTTATTAATTCCAAATACCCTTCCGTTGAAAACTGCAATATGGTGTGCAATAATATCGTTGACATATGTTATATCCATAGCTGTGGGCTGCGTAATGTTTAAATATGGTGACGACCTAATCTTAGTTGCCAATTGGATGGAGAAAGTAACGAATGAGCACTTTGGTACATCAGGATCACATAACATCCTAATAATAGAAAGTTCCCCGAAACTTCTAAATGGTAATCAATCGCTTTTTTATGTTAGCGTTTGTGTATATATGTCCCTGTTATAAATTTAAATCTGATTACTTTTCGTATTTTTTATTTTACTCTTGGAAAAGACACGGACTGGGCTGGATTACTACTAAATGCCATAGTTGTCACGTTCACCGCTGTATCTCTCATCCTTCCGGTAGTAATTGTTTTGAAAGATCGAGATTCAATCTACTGGGTATTTGTAATCGTGTCGTCGCCACACGCGTTTGGATGGCCGGATCTTACATCAAGCATGTATTGTAAGGGAATTCGAATGGTTTTGACGTCCCTATGGCAACAAGCACTGTTTGAAAATTTGCGAACCTTTTCACTGCCTTTATTGTTTTTTGCTTTTGGTTTAATCAAATTACTCAAGAGAATTCGTGGTTTGCATTATAAACCAAAAGCGATTAAGGAGTACCGCCAACTTTATGTTGGTTACAGTTATATTCATAACATGATGAGCATTATTAGTTTTGTAGTTTTACAAATAGCATTTCTTGCCATGGTTATCGCAACAAGTGTAACCATATTAGCTGCCAAATCGGGAAAGGTTTCATTAGTTGCAATAGGTGGGCTGGGTCTTTTCCTTGCGGCAAGTTCCGCAGTAATAGTGCTCCTGCTTGGAAGCTCCATTTACAATTTGAGTACAAGCATTTTAGAAGAATTGCGGCGAAAGGTCGTCACAAATCCAAATGCTAATTGTGTATTGCAAAAGACAGTACAAAGCTGTCGTAAAATTGTATTTTCGGCTGGTGGAGTTGGCACGTTGGACGAAGCGTGTAAAAATAACTACTTTCTCGCCACGTTAGAATATTCTGTGAATTTATTACTAGCTCTAAACTAAACTGGTTTTGGGGGTAAGGGCTATCCTTAAATTTTGGATCGCTGATGGAAATAACTTTTTCTTCCCGGTAACCATTTCTAAAGACAAGATACCCATTTCCCAGATTTTGTGTTCTTCCCAAGAATTTCCTGTTAACGTCGTTACCGCGGATTTACCATCAGGATTAGGATGATGTTCATGTTATAAGTTCAAATCTAATTAATAAAATATAATAATAAATAAAATATTTCAAATTATATCATATTTTGGCTTTAGTTTTCAAGTGTATTTTGCATTATATACCCATTGAATTTACAAATACCCATTTTTTTGCCCAAAAAACGCTGATCCCGGGAATAGTACTATTACCTAACTCCGTGGCAGTAAAATTTTTTTATGGCCACCGTCATCCTCGTAATATTTTACCCTAGATAAATGATTCTACTTTAAGAAATGAGGACCAAATTGAAACCCAAAGAAACTTATGGTAATGAATGTTCCGTTTCGTGACAATATGCAACAGTGTAATCAATCCTACCTTAACAACCCGTTGATCATTATTATTTTTGTACAAAAAAATACCATGGTGTGATGTAGCAATAAACTGCTTGACCAGTTAGTAAAAAATCAATTAAACCATGGGAAAGTAGTTATCAAGATTCAGCAGACTGACATGTCACTTTCTTTTCTATGGAGTACCAAAAAGTGAAGCGTTATTCAACTGCAGGGTTCTGTTTTCATATTATTCAATTGATAATGCTTCCTATGAAGGAGAATCAAAGAAAGTGAGAAGACGACGACATCATTACCTTATCCAACCTGCTTTTGACATGAGCATATTCCACAAGCGTAAAATACACTTTCCAACAGCTTGACGGAGCATATAACACCCAGATTTATCTGGTTGTTGCAGATTTACTTGCTACACACCATCATCATTATCATCATCGTCACATCTCCAAAAGCAATGACACGTTCCACTCAATCTCTATTTTGTCTATGAAATGAAAACTTTGGCTTTTTTTTGGCTGGTCGTTGTTTACTCAAAGAGCAAATAAAAGGTTCAACGTTGAACAGATTCCGTGGGAAGCATGGTTTATGTATATTAAACAATGATTATTTAATTATCTAACTTTGTTTCCATTTTTTTCCTTAATCCGATGTTTCACCGGTTTACAGTCTGGATAGCAACTTCTTTACATCACTTCTGAATGCCTCCCCTCTACAATAATAAATTACAAAATTTGCGGACGAATTTAAAACATTGAAAAGGCACAACATGATTATCAATTCTCTATAAACATGTCCTTTGACAATCGCCCAAATGTAGCCAACAATTGGCACAATGTTGCAGCAAAGTAAAAATGTGACCACCGGAACAAACATTTTTGCAGGTTGCATTTTATTTTTCTGCGTCGACGATAGCTCCTCTCTCGTTCCATTTAATTCGGAAATCTTGCGATATGACAGAAAGTTAAAGAGAATCAAGGTGGTAGTGGCAGGGCCAAATCCAGTTGATCAAAAAGGGTGAACATGCTCCCGAACCAAAACTTCCACTGTTGCAATCTTCGTATTGAAATGTATTTCATTCCACGCAAACTTGGGATATCCCAACCATTTTCGTTGTAAATATTTGCGTCCACAGAAAGCATTCCGATTCTGGGTAAATTGAGAATAATTGCAACAAAGAGAACAACAAGGGGAACTGCTCTTATTCGATTATAACGTAACCATTTCCTTGCTTTTAATGGGTAGGCTATTCCAAGGTAACAATGGATGTTGATAAACACTGTCAAATAGGTGGATAAAGAGCGGGTGAGTAATGCCGCAAAATTGGAGAGATGGTAAAAATGTGTCGCTGTGAATTCACCGCGTGTGCCCCATCGTTCTGCAAATTGAAAGGATGATTGTATTCATGTCAATTTATTTAGGTATTACTTAATTGTTAGAATTTAATTACGGTAACAAAAGGTGACTCCAGTGGCAGAAAGTGGGGCACAAATACAAGAGCATAAATCAAAAACGGCAAGCACAGTCACAAGAAAATCAAACTGCTTTTGTTTCCCATCTTTCCTTCTCAGAAAGAGGATGTAGATGATTGTGATGTTGGCCACAACCCCAAAACTTCCAATGATAATGGTGGAGATCCAAATAAGTAATGATATTATATGACCCGCACCTCCTGTTTCACTGATGGCTTCTCCACTAATAAAACTTGCCGTTTTGTGGCATTGAACACAAACATTTGGGTTTGTGGTGGAACAATCAATATTTGTCGAATTTTCAGTTTTTGGCATGTCAATGATGAGACACGTGAGCACTGATAGAAACTCATTTGAAGATAACAATTCGCTACTCATTTTAGAACAGGAAGGAAAATCTGTTGAAAATTATGCAAAACCAACCTCCTTACAAAAGGATTTAGGGCTTCAAAATTAGTTATCCCATTGAAGAGTTTCTGTAGACTGATGCAAAGTTAATAAAAACAGAATGGAATATTCATGCAGGGACACTCACATTCCCACACAACTTTTTTGCCCTTGTGTTTACATCCATGTGGAGCCAACTAAGTTTGTATCAATGACGTGACGTGGCCATGAATCCTGGGAATTCTGTGCATAAACCATTGCTCACCACAAATTAAAAACTGGTTTTCACCTCATGATATTTTGAGCAGAAGAACTATCACTGTAAATATTATGATTATGTTTCATTATCATCGTTTCAGACTGATGTAGGAAAACAGGTGGGCTTTTGCTTGGTATTGCTATGCAGACCAGATTATATTATGATTAGGTAGTATCCTATTGTCAGTTTCAAATACATGCCCATTTTTCTATGCAATACGCATACTTGTTCATGGATTGCTTTATAAAAGAGTTAAAACATACATGTATATTGGTGTCCTGGATATTGTTAATATTTTCTAGGTAGCCACAATTTTAATTGAATTTATAAGTAGTTTTCGGCGTTACAGGTACTTAAATTTCCGCCGCGAACAATGTACTTAGTAGACGAGTCTTGAGAATCGAACTGGTTTGTGGCGCAAATTGTAGCCACACAAATAATCACATTACCAAAATATTGTGTTTCATTGTGCATTTTTGTATCAGTGACAACGGTTTGAGTTTTGGAAAATTCTTATGCGCTATGCATAGTGAAAATAAGGAAAAATTTCGAGTTCAAAAATTTTATCAAAAATCAACCATCCGAATCCGAATGCTCTTCTACTGAGCATGAAATAATCTGCTTTGAGCCTTGTTATTTCCTCAAAATCTACTTTTCAATATTTAATATTTTACCGTTTATATTTCCAATTATAATCTGTCCTCTTTTCCAAACTCGAGCAACTTAACGATACTTTATTGCTATGTTCTGATTTCAATCTACACTGTAAATGTTAAATTATCTAGTAAGTGAGGTTAAGGTAGTAATGAAAAATGAAACGACGAAGGGAGAATAAGCAAACAAATTGGTGCAGCAGTTCCAATTCCATATTTAAATTATTTTAGGTGTAACGAATTTTTAATGCATAAATTATGAAATTGCACAATTATTGAAAAAAGAGGGAAAACGTAGAGCACCCGTGAATGTAGATGAATGAAGAGCCCTTTTAAAAACCAAAATGAAGTGAAGATGAATGAAGAATTTCATTTGCTTGCATCTCTGATTGATATTAGTAAGAAATTCTGGTGATTTTAAAATAATATGAAAAACAAGTAGGACGTTTTACTTGTGAAATTTTCTTTAATCACTTTACTAAAGCGGATCCAGCTCTCATTCAAGATGACACTATAGCACCGAAAGTCTGCCTTTTTCAGTAACAAATTACAATGTTGCAGTCTTATCGGACAGAGCCTTGAATTCAATATGATCATTTGGTTGCAGCTGCCTAAAACCTTTGAACGCGGGCAATCGCATCACAACTACAGTCACAAATAAACCCACTGCAGCTAAAATCACAATGCAAATAATTTTCCAGACATTTTGACCTTCTTTATCCTCACAATTTTTTCCATTCAGCCTCACACCAGCCACAGAACTGGGATTAACTTCGATAGAATCCGAAGCTAGATGTAAACGGATATGGTTTATGAAATCAACTAGATAAATTAATTATGCGATACTTCTTAATTTGCCAACTCACCTGTAAACGCCTCCTCAAACTTATCTGCTGTAATGTTCAACTCCCATTTTTGTTTAAGCTTCCACCAGCCACTCGTCTTGTCGTCAATATATTGTTTCCAAAGTGGGGCTTTTAGAGGGTACGGCGTATTAAATGCTTGGTATAAAATCACCCCAAATCCAGTGTCCGCTGCCCAATCAGTAACCATTTTCCAGCATTTGTCAGTGGCTGTATTTTCATATGTCTGCGCTACTTTTGAGCAATCGATGGCAAGGACTACGTCAACATCCGGATATTCCTCAAAGAAACCCTCTTCACATTTCCTCCACTGGGCAAACAACATTTCTAGATCAGAATCCAAGTATTTTGCAGTGGGTGGATTACGATGAAACTGTGAACTAATATCCACCACAACAAGTGAAAGCCAATTGCCCACATATTGCAAGTCCGCCTGAGTTCCTCACATTGGTCCAGATCAACATGTATTCCAAAGCGGAAGCTTCCACTTAGATTTCCTACTTGTCTTTCCAGTGCCGTTTGAAAACCTTCCGACCGGTAATTATCATAAGCCTTGGGAAAGAGTATATACAGTGCCGGGGAAAATTTGATTGGCCTCTTTTGCAATTTCCAGTGGTTGTGCCAAATTCATAGGAGACTGCTGTAACCGTAAATTTTTCAGGGTACACCGTGTAAATCACTCTGAGTGGCTTGAAGGAAGGATTGAATTGGTTCTCTCGATTTAGCTCTGCCACTACTTTGGCAGTCCATGTAATGTTTTCTCCTGAGCTGGAATCTTTAATGAAAGGCTTGTAGCCTGTAACAATTGCTGAGAATCGGTGGAGACCAAACCCAGCATTTGCTGAAGCTCTTGCTTCGTATACGAGGTTACGTGTGGGTAGTAGCGGACCCTGTGATCGAAATACACAGCAATGTTTTTCTGAAAAGGAATTCCTGCTTCCAAGCTGAACTCAAATTTGGGGTCATCGGCTGCTACAAAGGATGAAGTATCTACCCACTCCGTATTCTCATTCCGGAGTCGCCACCATCCCCTGTGAAGAACGCTGAACTGGTCTGTCTGCTGAAATGCCTCATACATTATCACTTTCTTTTCGTTTTCTTCTGCCCAGTCACTCATAAGCTGCCAGCAATCCAGGAACTCAGTCATATTCTCAGCTTTGCTGGAAACAGCGGGTTTGCAACTAACCATGGGAATGATATCTACTTCCTTTTTGACGGATTTTAATTTTTTCTCACATTCCCCCAAAGTGGCTGTAATCAAACCATGTTCCTCGGAGGCTCTAAGGCCCACATGTTTGTGGTAGTAAATGGATTGAACGATAACATCAACAGTTTTGAGAATTTCTGAGAAGTTGGAGCTCTGAATAATCTCATTTATGCAAGTCATATAAGGAATTGTTACGCCGAGTTTGTAATCTGGTTGAGTAGCGTTTTGTGAGGAGTCTTTAATAAACTCAGCAGCAGATTTCGTGTAAAGCCAAAACTGCTCGTTGTAAAGCAAAAAATGCGCCAATTGGTCGTCATAATCTGAAAATTTGTTTTTTGCGGGAAGGTAGAATGGTTCTAGGAGCAGAAGTGTGTCCACAGTTCCTGGGTGGATGGCATTCGCTTTGTCAGCAAAGTCCCTGGCTCTTTTTATATTGCTTAAAAGGAAAGCATTTGTTACTTGTTCGGAATAAAAAGTGTTATCGGAAGGTTGGCCGTCAAATGAAATAATGAGTTTTATCTTATCAGTTCCATTCCTGAGGTTGTGTTCGGCAACAAGCTGTGGTAGATAGATACCGCTTTTATTCCATGATTCAGGCGAATCTGCCAGAGTAAAATGTGATAATTTAGGAAGAATTATGGTGTAAAAACCTGTATTTTGTATTATTATACATCATATTTACTTTCATCGACGAAATGGGCGACAATAGTACCAAATGTTCCTGAAACGAGCTGAATCATACTCTCCAAATTCTCCTTCCCGTATTTGGATTCCAGTTTGATGGGAGACTCAAACCATACTCCAATGTGATCTCTGCTAATGCTCATATTTCTGGGCTAATGACAACGGGTTTAAATATAATTGACCTTAGCTTGATTTGTTTATTACAATAACTTTGATCTTACTTTAGAGGCTGAAGAGATTGAAATGGAGCAAAAAATGAGGACAGTAGGTAGCACGTTTCTTATAATTAGGTACATTTTAAAGTTTCTAAATGGTGCGTGGGCAGTTGCTAAAAAGTTACTGGAAAAATATATTTGGTATTTGCTTATTTGGCAATGGATAAAAATTAAAAAGATTACTGAATTGAGCACATGCAATGTTCACAGACAGATTGAGTCTCTTGTCATTTACACATTTTAATCATGTTGATTGTGTGTTTGTTTGATAACATTTGACTCGGCTTGTATAAAACCTGAGTTTGTTCTGGATCATTGTATTCAGTGCATAGGCAGAAAGCTGGACAAGTAAAGGTCAGTTACGTGTAGATTTAAAGGACAATGTATCACATATTTGTAATAAACATTTTATCGCATCACGAATTGATGACGTGCATTGATTTCTCATAAGTATTTTATTTGTGGAAAATGTAGTCTAAAATTGTTGTACGATGAATTATGATTTCGGCTGTGTAATGTGTGCAAATGTCAAACTCACACAATAATGTCACAAATTTTTTTTTCATAACAATAAGCCCTAGTTAGGAAACTTCAAAACGATCAAAATTCAAAGCTTCAAGTTAGGTATGATCGTAAATAAGAAAAACCTGAATCGTGAGATAGTTATTAAAAGCTTAAAATTGGACAGGTTTTCGGCATTTGCCATACATCTTTATTGTCTTTAAAATTACAACGGGATTATCAAGGTGAACAACTATGAGCCATTAGGTGCAATTCGCAGGAGAAGGTGTGCGGTAGGGAAAACTCCAACTGAAATGCAACATGATATTAAGAACGCCCAATTATTAAGAACAACACTATACCCCAAGCGAGAGATTCGAACTCACGCTCTATTTGCCACCAGCATACGCAGGGCCTGGTTGCCACGTACGCCATCCGCTCTCCTCATTTGACATCGTGAGATATTACGTTGAGTGGTCCGAAAATGAAGATAAGCACCATCATTTATCATTTCTGAATAAAAACTACATTGAAAATGATGACGAGTACCGTTTTGTAAAATCACTTTCGGATTTATTACAAACAAAAACCAGGCTAAACGTTCGAGTTAAATCTATGAACTTTGCACGTGCACATTTACACATATAAGAGTATAAGAGGCTCCATAGTTGAATACCAACTTGCATAACATTTTTTCTTAAATTTAAGTAGATGTGAAAGACAAAACTGATTAACTGAATTTAATCCTGATTAACTAATATAATAAGTAATAGTAGTATAATGAGTAATAGTGTAAATAAGAAAATGGGCTTCAATACTTTAGGAACTCCCGCTTTCCCTAGGGTTTGTTATCCATTTGAGATGGAAATTTGCACAGATTGCTGCTTTGAAATCAAAACATTCTTACTTGAAAAAGAAGCCACAAACACCGATTGCATGTTGCAGAGATTTACTACTAAACCTTTGTTTTTTCATTACTATTCAGTTATCAGATGGTAAGTCAACAACTTTATATAAAATATACATAAGTTATGAATATTATTGAAACCGTTAGCAACTAGAAGGTACTAATATTTTACATTGTTTTGTGTTTTAATACAGCGGTTTAAAACAATTTCAGACTGAATCCTTGTTTCCGGAACTACTGACTTGTATATATCTTTCATCCGGGTATTAAAAGATTAAAAGGAACTGAACTGTGAGACTGACAGCCGCATCAACACATTTCAGCGGTGTCAAAGCATCCAGAAAATTGTTGGACCCCAGATTTATTCGAATAGGCCTACAAGATTTGTAGAACTTGCTCCAAAACAACATATTATATTGATTGGGGTACATTGAGGTGCTAAGTTGGCATTTAAGGACCCGATTAGTGTGGCAATATTCCATGTGTACTCTTACCATACCGCCGAGCATTACCATCAAAAGTAGTGTGCAATCTGCAAAAAGTATACCTGATAGCCCCAAAGCAATTAAATTTTTGTACACCCATTTCATTCGAATCAAGCCAATCAAACACACCGTTTGAAGAATAATTCCGCCAAATACGGTAATGAGCAAACTGCGGCTCTGTATTCCGTTTGTCAACAATGCCAGAACCTGAATAGCTCGGAGCGTCACACAATTGTGACGAGCCACGAATTTTTTCGATGTTGCGTGTGTAATGTAGGCTTGAAGACACTTTGTTAAATTTAAAGGGCAGAGAATTTGGACGACTGAAAGCACACAACCTCCCGTGTAAGTAGTATAGCACCAAATCCAGTGATTAACAAGTAAAATGGACAACTGAGCAACAATTGTTAATACATACCCGCTGAGACTATTTGAAATTTTGAAGTTTCCATGACACTCAGGAAGTAGCCAGAAGCCAGCAATCGTTGCTCTGCAAGGACTCAAATAGTGGAGACCATACACAAACGCGAATGGGAAAAGTCTTCCTGTGTAATATAGAAGGTGGACGAGAAATATGTTTAGTTTTTCAATCAGTGGAGTTGGCCTGATATACTTTTTCTCTGAAACGAGAGTAAGTTTGAAGTGCAATATTAATTCTTTATGATAGGTAAGAAAAAGTTAAGGATATTTTGAGTTACCTTTTTTAGTTGTTTGAAAAAGAGTACATCCTTTAAAACACAATAATAGAATCCAAGCATTTCGTTGGCAGTCGCTGACATATAACCAATCACTTGTCAGAACAATAAGCCCAAAAGAATCCACAATTTTTCCTACAATATTTTCTTCCGTTGCACTGGAATAATGCTTTGCTGCAATGTACTGCAATAGGACAACCAGTACTGCAAGAGAATGTAGGTTTCCTCTCAATCTGACCTTTGGGGCTTCGTCTTTGGGTCGTGACACTAATTCACCAGCTTTGGAATCCCACTTGAATGGCAAAACTCCTATTTTGGAATCTAAACTGGCTAATTTTAAAAATAATTTAATTTGATTCCTCCATTCTTCGGTGTGCACAATGAGAGCTTTAGCAATAATAGAAAACTTGCTTCCTGATCAACAGATAAATGCTGAATGTCAATTTGTTACTACGTATTGGTAGAAACTGCGACGCTAACTTATAATTTGGCACTATCCTCTTCATTACGATTTTAGTTTTTTCAGTCTTGATAGGTAATTTATTATTAATCACGAGGACATTCGATTTAGGTTCTATTACAAATATCACAAACAAGTAAATGGACACTCCATCCGCTCAAAAGTGCGCATAAAATACCTACTTAAAATTCATTGTCTGTTAATGTAATGGGATGAAATTTACATATTTGAGTAGGGTTTTCAAACAATCAAGTGAGAAATGTTGTAAGTACTGATGGAGCAGAGGTGATGTTTTTGACGTACCTGCTTTACTTTCTCGCTTAATGCTGATCGGTGACTGCTAAATTTTTATTAGGCGTACAGGTACCTTTATTCTCTTTGAACAATTTCATCCAAATACCACTTAAAGATTTAGTGTTTGCTCGTGTAAGGAAAAGTGGCCATGTCATATTGTCACGCAACTGGAGTCATTACAAGGTAGGTAGGGATTTGTCGCTTCGATGATTTTCTATAATTGGCGTATTAAGAAAAAGAAATTAAGTAGCCAGACTTGAATCTTTCGGCTATAACTTTGGAACTACTGCGTTTTTCAGGAAGGAGTTTGCTTTATTTTAAATTGTACCAATTAGGGATCTTGCCATATGAAAATCAGTTGCTTATAACACAATACGTGCAGAAGGTACGCAATTTAAAAATACAGTTTAAAACAGGGCTTTCCTTCATTATTTATAATTCCCATTCATAGCTCTGGAATGGTCAGAGACTTCGCCATGAAAGTGATCGTTTTTTGCTACCTTACGATTTTTTACGATTAGACAATTTTGATTTTTTGAACTAACTGGTGTACATACATATCCATTCTGCATAATATCCAATTTCAAACATAGTAAAATCCATGCTATACTTCACACAGTCTGGAATTATATCGTTTCCAGGTTGACCCAATCGGGTTTGAGCAACCGTGGACAGAAATTTGAAAACAGATTTGCTAAACCAGAGAGCTTTTGGAAATAACACGTACCATGGGAAGCATATCTCATTTAGCTCCGACCTATTCCATAGACGAGACATAAACATTCCAATACTACACACTTCATTCCTACATATCTTGAGACTAATACTACGTTTCTGCATATTACTTAGATACAACATGCTGCAAATGCACTTCTTACGCAATAAAACATTTGTTGAAAAACATAACTGTCGGAAACCGTAGGTTCCTGGAATAAGGCTTAATAAATTGATATTTAATTTAATCTAGCTTAAAAATGCAAACACGACTAAACGGTAACCGAAAATGACCCAGAAAATGCGAACATTAGAAAAGTGAGATGGGGAACTGGGCTATGCAAGGCTGCTAGGTTCATTTCATGTGAACAACAGATTCACGTTCCACATTACACACGAAAAGTAGTAACAATTCTCCAGGCCGTGATAACGGTTGCTGACATTTATTTATTAATAATCGGCTTTCCGTATGTGTCTTGGTTGATTTTCCAAATCTAAAAATCCGGACACTCGTCAAAAACCTTATTGAATTTATTTTCTCACTGAATTTCACCATTTCCCTGGGATGTTTACAAAGTTTTTGGTGAATCAATGAACCAGTGAGTAAAAACACGTTGCCATTTTTTAAAATGCAATGTCGATAAAGCACGCATTTTAAGTGGTAAGCAAGCGATAGAAGTCATTTGGTTGGATGAAAATAGACCAGTCGTCTGTCGGACTCAACTGAACTTATTGTTGGTGAAACCTTATTGAAGACTCATCAACACGTGTTTGGGGAATGCCATGAAATGAGTATTAAAATTATCCATAGCTTCCTTACTGAAATTCTTTACGCCATTGAAAGCGAGGTGTGGAAGCTTATAAATTATTACCCGCTGGAACGGAAGGCTGTGGTTGGAAGTTTTACAGAATATTTAATTTGTTCCTGTTGTCATTGTCGTAGTTTGGTCTGATCTGATACATACTATACAAAAAATGACTTACTTTATCATTAAGGTTTGATTTTGTTCATTTATAATCTATTTCTACTTTCAACCACATTTATACTGATGTTAACCTAGGATAAATATCACTGAATGATTAAACTAATTATTGTGTAGGAACAAACACAAATCTTTTAGTTATAGTAACCAATTTTAGTGAAAAAGGATAAATAAATGCCAACGAAATTGCCTTTGGAGCAAAATTAGAGCAAAGTTTCTACATGAAATCGACCTTGATAATTGAGAGAAGCAATCTGAATTTACAAGCGATAACAACCAGCAATTAACATATATTCAATTCAATTCAATGCTTCAATTGCTCAACTTTTCATTGGAGGATTTCTTGGTGAATGTAAACGCTTCAAAGTTTGACAACACAGGGGAACACGTGGAAGAAATCCTTGTTCTTGAAACACAACTGGCTTCAAATCGTCACGAGGTTTCTGCACAGGAAAGGAGGACACTATGGCAGATGTTGACATTGCTTCGTTTAGGGTTACCAAGCAACCCTCGCTACGCTCAACTCAGCGAGGAACTGCAAGCTGTCAAGACCGCTGCTGCAAGGGAAAGGGGGGAGATTTTTAAACTACTGGCTACTATCGGTGCAGATGTGGGTGAAGTGATTTATCGGGAGATGCTGGAGCAGGGACGAGTTTGGATTAGTCCCAGCCTGAGAATGATTTCGGTGAGCTTAGGGAGTGAACCTAATGGGTATGTCTACGTCATTCATAGATCGGATGACGTCGATGGTTGAATCTATGATGTAGAACGAGGCGAAAGTCACATCAATTTGGTTTCGGTATATTTATGTAATATGATGATGTTTCAGGATTACTATAATAATTATTATTGGGAATAAATAAAACTGCTTTCTAAATGTTTATTATCTGCTTATGTATGCTTCGTTTTTTGTTTTATTACCGCGAAATTAAGATTAACCTGTCAAAGTATATTATTTTAAGATTTTTCTCTACCGCTTTCTATAGCTCATCCCCTTACATAATTATAGGCAAATCAGATAATTTCTGTTATGGCGATGTAGTACAAGATATTTTTTAGTGTAGGCGCAGGATCTTTAGTTTCTCGAATTTCGAAGAAAAAATAGTCGTTAAACTCGCTGGAGTAACACCTAAAAATCAAATCGTTCAGGAACCAAAGCACATTCAAACCGCCAATTTAGCATTTAACAATCGGTACTTAAAAATATTTGACAAATATTGCTGTCAACAATTCAATAATAAATACCACAAAAGCTACTGCTAATAGGAACATTGAAATGACGAAAGTGCCAGTCAGGGCAGAAATTTTGGTTGATCTTGTCTCTAAATCAAACTGTTTCCGTTTATCAGCAAGAAACACGTAGCAATACAAGCTGGCATTGCTAATTCCCAACCCACCTGCTACCTTCAATTCTTGAAGCAGTTTTAGCTGCTGTATCAACTTAAAGTGTCTAATTGACAACTCATATAATCCAGAGTGCACGAAAGCTCCAAAGAATGTGGAAATTTTAAGTGTTAGAAAGTTAGGAAAACTAAGCATCCAAAACTCTTGTGACATTACAAAAGGAACCTGCGTAGGCACGATTCTATGGTATCCTCGAAGCTCAAAAATGGCAACGTTCCACTGCCCTCACAATCATTCTCACATAAAACCGCAAACTTGAAAATCTGCTTCCTTCGTATCGTTTTCATGTCGTTGAGTAAAACCGATAAATCTTTGAGTAGTTTCCGCTGGTTGCATTTCGAAGAGTTTGCGTAGATCCAGACCAGTCGTCATTCATAAAAGACGCTTTGTATATGAGTTTTGTAAATCGTTTAGATCCTTGAGTTCCTCCTTTCGAACGCGAGTACAATATCTCCCAAAATGAAATTGGTAACAAAGCATCAAAATCTTGTCGATTAAGCAATTCATCCAAACTGTGAGGGAAATCAGTTGGTTCTTGCTCTGCCGTCAAATAAGAATAAAGAGAGGAATTGTAAAAATTTCGAAGGAAAATTGCCAAAAATATCCACAAGATTAAAATGGTTTTTGCACGTATGCTTTTCGTTTCTAAATTAGTACAATCTTGCTCAAATAAAACTTGGGCATTCCATGCCAGCACCTGGTTAGGTGCAATGCCCTCTACCCAAAGCAACCACGCCGAAATGGTTGTCACGGAAGCCAATATTAAAACCCATATATTCATGTAGAACGGTGTTAAATATGCGCTTAAGTTGGGATCGAAAAGATTTACTTTTGGAAACACCACCTGAAATAAAAACATTTTTTGATCTTGAACAAAAGGTAGCATTCGATAGCTATAGCTAAACACCATTGGAACTGTTAGTTGTAACATGGCCCGAAGCGAAAGAAAATTTGCACAACTTTTGAAGTCCGAACAGTTTACATGTCGTGTAAAACTTTGCAGTGTTTCACAAGTTTCTCCATTCATTATGGGCTGTATTCTGTATGACGAAATTGTTAAGCAATTCTGAACTGGACGAACGTCTGAAAAATGAAAATTAGTGTGAAGATCTTCCCAAAGACTCAACATGACTTTGAATGAAGGTGGTGCAATTATAAGTTTTTTAAATCTCAGCTCATGCATTCCAAAACTAGAAGTGGGATGCGGTGTCTCACAACTCGTCCGTTACAAGAAAACAGCCAATGCTCACTGATTTCTGGTTGAAACACACAAAAACAAGAAGCGAACTAGTGTAAAACGACAAAACGTATCGACCAACAGAAAATGAAGGTGTATTAACGACATATGGCATCTCTAGCAAAATAACTGTTGGAAATGAGAGTGGTATGCTCCGATCTAATATTATGGTTTGCAAGGCGCGATTTTTCAAATGTAGGGATGGAAATTTTGAGTCAGAGACGAGAATTAGTTCGTGTGAAGTATATTTTTGTCTTGTTAAAACAAGAGCGTTTGTCTGTAATATTTGCATGCCAGCTCGTTCTCGAAGAAAATAACTATTGGTATTATTTGCAGATTACCGAATTCCCTGCTCCATTCGAATAGGATCAAAATTTAACAGAATGCACTGTAATAAAATGCGCCTTGCAAATATTGTATTAGTAAGGCTGTTTCCATATTCCCACAAAAATTCTAATGTGGAATCCCGAAAATGGCGAAGCAGTACATTTTGTGTACCTAACCAAGGACTGAAGTTCTCCATCTGTGTCATTTTCAGGTATGGGAATATGAATTTGTTCAGATCGTGAGAATGGCTTAGCTCGATTTGATGGACTCCACTTTTATGCGTTGATATTTTTTTGTGTTTGAGGTTACAAGACTCGTTGAAATTACTAGTGTTTAATCACTATAGATAATTATGAAAACCGTGCAACCACTCAAATATGAAACGAAATACGCATATTGAAATTACTTCTGCAATACGTGTATATTGGGTTTTATGTTTTGTTGGAATATAGCTACTTCACCACATGTGTTTCATTAAATATTTGCCAATTTATTTACTGAAACAATTTCTTGAAGATGAAGAGGAAATTTTCCACTTCATGTCTTAACGAGTTAGTAAGAAATACAATTAGTGTTTTGTTCTCCAATAGTTTTGTTGAAATTGATTTCGACCACGGAAGCAAACAATGTGGCCAAGGTTGTGGCCACTAAATAAGCTACACAATTGGAGATAATTAATATTTATTCAAATGTATTGTTTTCCAATATTCATTACTGCTAGCATTAGTAAATTATTTAGCATTAGATAAGGCTAAAACCAGGCTTAAAAATCATAGCCAAAGAAGTTTACATAACATTCCTAGTTAAAACTAACACTGCGTCCATGGTTCTCAACTACATCACTTCAAACTATTCAACGATGATTTTTTTTCAATTAAATAAAAACTGCCATACTTTAACCTTATCACTGCAATGGACTTTGCTCTTTTAACTCAATAATTCATTAAGACGAATAATTATAAACTGAACAAACTGATAGTTCACTTTATATACCTTAAGTTCAATTGAGAAGGATTAAGTTAAGAATACTCGTTGCTCCTGCTTTCCAGGTTTTGCTGTAATTTTATATATTAAATTGATTGGAATTACCAGTTGTTTTATTTTAATTATCTAAATCGGTAATTAATTTTTCTAATATGTATAAGCCCAGATACTACGAATAATGCGAATTTGAAAAACGTTTGTCTAATATTCGAAAATCTAAGACTAGCACACAAATACTTAATGACCAACATCACAGTCTTCCTGTTTTCAAACAAAAAGTAAATAGTCGTTACATAACAAAGAACCAAATAAATGTAGAACACTGTGACATAATTTCCATTTAGAGAAACTCTTTTCCAACGTGCAACAGGGATTTGAGCGTCAGCCGCAGTTCCATTCCACTTGCTAATCAGAAACCACCAACGTTTCCACAAATCTGCTAATCCGGATTCAAACAATGCGTGAAACCTTTTCGAAAACGTTACAGCTGACAACGGAGATCTTAGAAACATCCATCCTTCGTACAATCGACCGAAGGATTCCTGACTCATTCTTACATTCTCCGCAGCGGATTTACCATTCGTCTTGTATATAAAAGTTCGTAAATCTAAATACATTTTTTGTATAAGGATATCATCAAAATAAGCATCTAACTGATTACTTCCACATTTTTCAACGTATTAAAATAAAAATTTGGTGAAAGCATTTCTTTGAGTTCAATATTGTTCTTGGGTACGTAAATACTTTTATATGTTAAATTGAAACGAGTTATATTTTGACTTCGTAAAGTTGCTGAAAGTTTGAACGAATTCCTTTTTACAGAACTTTCAGTATCCTCTTCTTTATTTTTACTATATTTCATTTGGTGTCTCATAAGCCCATCATTAAATGTTGGTGAAATGAGTCTGAATTGATAGGTGAGAAGTTGCTCGATTGTTTCCAAACCGTATTTGGAAATAGGCGCAGACAACTCCTCTATGTTTTTTCCTTGGTAGCCATAACTAAGACTATTCCAACTAAGATCCATGCCCAGAAACCAGTCTGTACTTGTGAATAATGCTGTTCCCCTGACACATCAAAATATCGTAAGCAAAGCTCAAGTTACGAAAATCTTTTTTTTCGTTTCAAGGCGGAATTTTTCGCAGAGGTTTCATTTCTGTCGTCAATTATTTGGTAAAAATGGTTAAGTATTTTCAGTGCTACTCCGCTATATATTACACTAAATACCAACAACATCCATATGTAGCGGTCAAATGCAGAAACGTATGCAGACAATGTTAGGCCACCCCTAAGTTCTATCGGTGCACAAACTACAAAATACAGTTTCTTTAAGTTGCTACTAGAAAAATACTCTGTGACTACGTAGGGAGAATCCAATATGTACACATCAGAACCACTTCTTGTGGAAGGTCCTGATCCCAGCGTAAAGTTAGGCGAAAAAATAGAAAGTAATATCATATTTGGATTAAAGATACATTTTGTAAATTCTCGCAAATTTGGTATTTCTTTAGGAGAAGTAGGAACACATAAGAAATCCTCCTCCAAAGTCCGCCATTCAACTTGCCTTTGAAATAAGTATGAGTGTTTTTCAATTTCTACATAGGTATTGATTACCTTCGGGTCATACTCGATTGCAAAAGCATTTCGGTTCCTACTCCATCATATGCATTTGTTTGGTTGATTTACACTGTAGTAAATTTTGGTTTACAAAAGTTCACAATGCACTGAATCCTCTATTCCGATGGCTGTCTTTTCCCACGATAAAAAATAACACTGTCGGAGCGGTTGTCTTTACGGTCATTTTGAACGTCAAAGTTTTCCAATCGTATACCAAACAACCTGTAGTGACCATTCATGGAGTGAACGTGCTGCTAGGCTTAGGTTTTCCAATATGTATCAAATACTGGAATGTTCGTGTTATTAAATATAGTGCCTCCATGGAATCTCTTAACGGAAGTCTGTTGTCAAAAATTGGGTCTGAAATAGAATCAGGGTCGCTCCAACGATGCCATCTAACACATGGTTTAGGATCCACATATACCGTTGCTAAGCAATTGCGTTTTGGAGGTGGCTGTGTACGGAACTTAAACTCACTTTTTGTATTGTGCGCATACCGCTTGGAATTACAGGTGTAATCTGTATATCTTTTTCGTTTATTGCCCCGACCAATAGGAAAATATATCGGGTTGAAAATTATTACTGGAAATTTCAGTGGCTCCACAAAATAGTTGTCCCGTATGCTACCCTAAATAAAAAAAAGTAAGCAGAAGGGTTGTAAACGCTATAAAGGACCTTTAATATTTAGATAACTTACGTTTTCGAATTGACTTGTAAAAGGTATAACAAAGTAGACTGTGCAGTCACGAAACACTTCCAGTTCTCTGTGAAGTGATATACTGATATCTACCAGCAATTCTAGGCAACTTGTTTCCATTAATTTAATGCCAATTAGCAGACAGAATATAGTATTGGAAACTAGCATGATGACAGTTTTCTAATGAACGATTACGATTGATCACAGTAACAATTATTCCCAAAGATATCTACAGGGTCGTATTTCTTCAAGTCACAGCTCGATGAATCCGTAATATTGAAGGTTAAAATTTATTCGCATTTTTTGGGTCTCTTAAACTGTGAACAAGAATATTCCGTTATTGTCCTAAAATGCCAGACAAATGTAGTTGCAAATTAGTTTTTGTAAAAAAAACTTTGATAGAAGGAGTTTTCAAATGACGTAAAGAAGCAGTTATATACCATGGAACGTATGTTTTCAAATTACTCCGTCTGACTCTCTGCATTCCTATAGAACTGTATGCTCATAAGTACAATCACAAAAAGTATGTCGTACGATAAATTTAAATTCAAAAAATGTTTATTAATTTTTTGCGTTAAGTTTTTTATCATTTTGCAAAACAACTGAGCAAAAATTGGACACGTAGTCTTATCCACGTCCAGGTTGTATTAAAATGGTCATACAGAAAGGTAGCATTCCCTAGTTGTCCTATGTAATGGTGGGCTACATCTTTACCAACCAAGGTGACCCTTTACAACACGAATAAATCCGAACAATAGCGTGACTTCACTAGTTTGTATAATGACCTGTTTCAAATTCTCATACCACTTACATTTAGATTTTCTACGACAACATACCGCCTGTATGTGGTTTTCTAATAAGCAATACCATTTGTGATAGTCTACGCAACACTTCTCTAAGGCTAGCTTTGTTGGTTTCAAGATGGCTTTGCGTGTGCTAATCATTAACATAAAAGCATACTTTATAATATTTACTTAGTTTAGATTAATCCGAGCTCCCATTAAAGCTAATAAACATTTTAGAAGCAGCTATGCTCCTAACGGATGAATTTGCTCGGCTTGTTCTATATTCCATAGTGTTTCTATTTTTCTGATATTTATTTGTCTCGTTACGTTCACCTACGGGCCATTCAAATGAAACACGAATAGCAGCAAATGTCCATAAATCTTGTTATCAATATGTCCTCTCAGACCGATTATTTCACTTACATAAATGTCCATACTTTGAAAATCCGATGCTAAGCTACGTCTACAAGGACATATAGAGATCTAATTGCATGTCCGACATTTATTATGTACCTTTAGGTACATATTAAGAAGACTTTGTGTGTCGTCGTCGTCGTCGTCTGTCGTCTGTCGTCTGGTTGTCAACACGATAACTTTCGAACCGTTTGACTTTTTCAAATTCTGTTTTCACCAATCGATAAATAAGGTCAAAGCGGAGGATGAGTTCGTAGATGGGTTATCTGGGGTCACGGGAACAGGGTCAAATGATAAGCGCAACTAAATTAATAAGCGTCACATATAGTTTATGGTACATCATTCGAAAGGTATTGCTCTACTGATGATGAATATGCATCGCAAATTCAAATCAGAGGTTTCGAACAGGGTCAAAGGTCACGATTAATGTTCCAAATGACCATTATAGCTTATGATATATCATTCGAAAGGTATTGCTGTGTTGATGATGAATATGCACCGCAAATTGAAATCGGAAATTTCGAACCGAGGTCAAAGGTCATGCACTTTCAAATGACACACTTAGAGTGTGATATATCATTCAAAAGCTAGTCCATAGAGGATTTCACTTATGCCACGTTTTTAAGCCGAAATTACATCCGCTAAAGGTACATCGCTACATCTCGGATTGTCGGGTTTATTAAGTTAGTGTTCCTAGTCTTTAACTATGCAAGCGTGTATAACATGATTAAAACACATGATTTTTAGAACTTTTAATCGAGTTTTTTAATGGAAATTTACAATGTGGGGGTAAGATGTAACCACACTACAGCCGGTTTCAGCACCAATACGTGACAGCTGCAACGAATCTTGAAAGCTGTGAAGTTTTCCCGGCTTTATTGTAACTATACATTTCCGCTCTTAAAAAAATTTTCACGGGACATCAATATAAACTTAGTAAACTATTAGAATTTTACTAAAGCTTACAACAGAATTAAACTAAAACAATTTAAAAAATTTCCGAAACTGCCACCAATAACCATTAAATATTATCATTTATTCCTTCATTTATCTCATGAACCAAATGTTTGACTACAACAACTCTATTCTGGAAATGCTCAAATAAAAAAACATTCAGCCGGATGCATCCCACCGACGCAAAATGTTGTTGAGGGACATGCTGATGACTTTCATTTTCGTCATTTCCCTTTCACTCCCTTTCGGAATAGCAGCAGCTCTATTTCACCCCATGGAACCAACCCACAGGATCTTTGAGGAGTGGTTGGAAATTGAAGTTGGGCTATATGGCTTCTTCATCCCATTCTACTTTGCGGCTGCAATGTGTTTTTACGCTGCCGGAAACTTTGTTGTTATTCTCTGCTGGAATATTGCTTGCTACTACGTGATTGCCACGACTTGTCTCCAAAATCTCAAACCTGAGCAACTGGAAAAACAAATTGGGGTTGGAACTCGGTGTCAAGTTGGAACAACCTTTTATGGGGCAATGGGAGATAATGGGGTGGTCAATTTCTACAGGATTCAGAAGCTACTCAACGTACTGATGAATGAATTCTATGCCAACATTCTTGTCTCCTTTCACCACGTGGCTTCGATGGGTGCGGTGTCTATAATGATGTACTTTGCTATCAAATTCCATGAACTTGTGTGGGAAGGAAGGCCGCTGGCTGCTGGCGTAACTCTACTAACCATATTTATTCCCCTGATGATTATCAGGATCCTGTGCCTAATGTGTGGTCAGTTGGTGGATATGTCGAGAGAGTTCAAGTTCAAGGATTGTGTGGGGAAAGTCGGGAGGAGAATGTCTTTGCTTAGAAAATTTGCGAATAGCTGTGACACATTCTACATTCAGGTAGCGTACCCATACTATACAGTGCATAGGAAAACGTTTCTCCTCTTGTGTAGTCAGGTGGTTGACTATGCAATCACTTTGCTTTTGTGGTAAAATGTCATGGGTAAGTGTTAAGGGATGGCTATAAAAATTAATATTTATATATTATAAAAATATTATTTATAATATTTAAATTTGTGTTGTTGTTAGATGTGATGATCTATTCTACAATTAATTCTATCTAAAAATATATTCGAACTGTATTAGAATAGAAACAAGTTTATCACCGGATTATTGGTTTAATGGAGCAGTGCATGTTTATTTGCAAATTAAGAACGATGGATTTATAATTGATATTAAGTTAAAGTGGACTTGTTCTTCCTTTCACACTTCTAATAATTTATTAGCAACAAGTACCTTGTAATTGAAGCTTACAAAAGCATTTATGTGAAAATTGACAGTTACGAAATCAATAGCAGTCCATTGCATTGCTGTGGTCAATTAAAATTGAATTACAAACGTAAGTGCTTTATCTGTAGAGTTCAATTATTATCATACAAAGTGTTTAAACTCCTTTCATATTCTGTGGCGTTAACAACGTAAAAGTTTTACTATAATTTAAATCCACAATCAAATTCTTAAATTACCTGGTTGTCTTTGTAAATCTATCATACGTTTTCTAGCTTCTCTGACGTAATCGATCGTTTCCAATTTCGGAATGGAAGAAACGACATTTGTAGATGACACCCAAAATTTCCTACTGCATCATTTTCAAAACTCTACTGTTGAATTTCTGAGGGAATTCGGAGTAACCCTCACTAAAACTATGTTTTTCAAGTGTATCATACTGCAGTGTGTTTTATTACACTTTCACGCATTAAGGCTTGTACAAGAATTTAGCAACTTTACGTACATTTCTCGACAGGAAGCAAACATACACCTACTACGCACAAATGCTTTTGTAGTAACAAAGCAGCGGTACACTTCTTCACGATTTGTTTCTAATTTCTGATTCAAATTTCCATCCAGTCAATTACAAAATCGTGCATTTCAAACTGCAATTTTAAAGTGGTCCAGACCGTTTTTAATCCCGACTGTTGTACTTTCGCAAATACATTATCCCAATAATGCAGCATCAGAAGCTGTCGCCCGTTCTGTAAGTTCATTTTACACAACTTCGCTTTTAATTTTTATTACATCAGACCAAAAGTCCATTCATGTTGGCTGTTTCACATTCATCTGGGGATATGAGACGCATTGGCGCCGGCACCCAGGTTTTACGTCAACCATATACGAAATAAAATTTGTACAAATTCCAACTACTGCAGTTCACACATTTAATGACCTACTTTGGTTTTGGGAAACCCTTCACAACCACTTATATTTCAAAAACAATGCACAGCGTAACTTGGCAAATAACTGTCTAACATTTGTTTCATACGAAGTGCATTATGGTTCAATAGCAACATGTGAAACAATGGAAGCTTATTTCAAGCATGCCAACTGCTCCGATTTCATTAGTTGTTCATTCTTTTATGAAACTCAGGTTTACTTAGGTGTGACGGGACCGAGGAAGACTTATCTCTTTAATTATCAAATTATTCCATTTGCACAAAATCGAATTAAATATTTGTTTCAAGTTGTTTTTCCTAAAGTTAATCTATTTGACGCAAATCTGAGCGCGTATTTAACCCCATTTTGTGTAAATACCTGGGTTTTCACTCTGCTCACCATGTCGACGATATCGCTATGGTTGGTTTGGGTTGAGAAGGTTGCAACAAGTAAGGTTATAGCTTGGAACACTCGGGTTCTATTTGAGCAGGATTGTCAAAATCTAAATAGGAGTGCCTTCAGCGTAAAGACGGTTCTAATTGCCTGGATCTTGGTGGTCATTTTTCTTCGCAATTTTTACAATTCTCTTCTATATTCCTACATGACAACAGAGAAAGAACCGACTAAGTTTCCATTAAACATAGATCAACTGCTAGGCCGAGAAGACTTTGACGTATTGCTGGTATATTCATTCTGGGATGACTACTACTCTATTTCGAACAGAATAGACGATAAAAACAACAACTGAAATTGCCAAGTGGATTTGCTAAAATCAAACAACTGGTATCTAAAGGATATTTCATAGATGACGATTTAGCCATACAAATATTTCAAAACGCAACTAAAGAAAATCCTGTAAAAGTTTGGCATTTCCCACTGATACTAATAAAACGTATTCAACAGAGCCGCTATATCAATTCACAACAACGTCTATTGAAAGCGAAAGGAAGTTTTCTAAGTTTGCAGTTTTGTGTAAAAATGATTGCGATGGAGATTGGAACGTTGCATTCATCAGACTAAAGAAATTCCATAAGAGAATACCAAAACAGAAGTCTTTCATGCAGCTATATGAGTTTTGGAGTTTAAGCTATCCCAACTTTGCAACAAGCAAATTTTCCAAATTTTTGGGTTATTTCCAATCCAATCCGGATTGTATGAATTATCAATTAACCGTTACAGACAATTACAGCAGTTTCAAAGAATTCAAAATTCAGATTATGCAAAAATCTTGGGAATGAGTAGGGGAAGTCTATTTTCTTATTTGTTTCTTGCAGAAACCCGAGATAAAGTCGACTCTGAAGTAAAACCAACGAAACTAGATGCTTTGACAGGAATTTTTATCATTTTAACATGTGTGTATGTTCAGTGTTGCTCTTATTGTCATAATCCTCGAAACGTGTAGGTTTTTGCAATTTTGAGTATGCTACACGAATGTTTATCAACAATGAGAAAATGATTGCTTTAACTGATTCAAAATGTAGAGGAAAACACCATGAATTTACACGACCCAGAAATCGTTTCCATATGAAAATGCTAAGTTAACGCGAATGTAACTTAATATAGTAATCAATTTTCTCAGTTACTTGAATGTACTTAGATTGTAAAGTTTGATGGTAATTTGTTCCGAGCCCTCGCCAATAATTTTGTTGAAATATGAAATAAAATATAACTGGGTATTTAATGCAAATCTTATTTTATTACACAGACATAAATTAAAGAATATTGTGGTTAGTGATTATTTAAATATCTATAATGAAAAGTTAAATCAACGAAGCATTTGAAACGAAATATTATGCTATTAAAATGATTCAGCCATATAAAATACCGTTGTCAATAACAATAACAGATCATTAATTGCATACCTGTTGAGATTTTGTAAGTAAGTAACGGACAAATACTTTACTTACACTATAAAATGAATGAGTGTAATTTTTGACAGGTTGCTGATATATTATAATAAATAAGTACAATGCAACAAAAAAACTCATCAATTTATTTCACCCATATATTATTTCATATTACCCCTACTGATGGCTAATAATATTACCATTTTTGTTAAGGGTGAGAGTTGCCTATAAAAAGGAAACCTATAAATTTAGAAATATCCAATACAATTCGAAATTGTGAAGTTTTGTCCTAAGAAAAGCATTGCAAAATCGAACCCTCACCGAAAATCCTTCAAGAATCTTTCTGTGGTAATTTCTTCTAAAAAAATTGAGATTATCGTTTCTGCTGACTCGTGATCGGTTAATCGATGAAACTTTCAGAAGCATATTTTGAAAAAGACTTGCATTTAAACGATAAGGAAATTAATCCTCTATGGGCGTTATCTATCAGTTGATTAATTTTATTCTCAGAGAAAACAACGCATTATGTGCTTATGTGCAGTGAAAGGGTACCCCTTCACTGTTTCTATGCACATGCAAAAAGTTTCGAAGAAGTATGTTGTTATACGATGGTCTGAAAACGAAATCAATTCATATCTCCGGAACGGAAGGTCCTGGGCGGTTCATTCAAACGCTAAAAGTTAGAGCTAGTGGCAGAAAAACTGAAATCAATTTGATATCAATTCCAAATCCAAGCATATTTGACTGGCATAAAAAATAATGGTTTCCAAGGTGGACCCAACAGGGTCTCTTCACTGTTACTCAAACCAGGTTCAAAAAAATTGCAACTTCTCGATAAATTCCACATATACACACTTGGGGCTTCAAATGGATATCTCATTCATGTACCTATCGTCCATACCCTGAAACAAACTCGTTGCCAAACAAAAAATAACGTACTCTGGAACATAATCAAGCACATACAACTTACAAATTGGCACGTAATATCATAGTATATTGCAGAATTTTCTCTGAAGGTTCCCCTTTTTGGGACGGGCTTGTTGTTGGCTAAGAAGTTAAATGCAAAATTGCATTTGGGATTTTGCTGGATGATTGAAGTCTCCTTTCATGGACTTAGGCTTTTTCAATGCAAAAAAACTTCTTCAAATTTTATATGGACATCAAGCGCATAATTAGAATACCAAATAAAAATAACCTTAGTATCTGGACAGCAGTTTTAATACATCGTTGGTTAAGTGGATATGAAGTTTTTTAAAAGAAATAATGCCGAGATGTGTGAAATACAAGTTACAAATACTGTGTAAGTAATAACAATCTTATATCATATCATGCCAATATTATACCAAGATATACATATCATATTATCACGGCACAGGAAACGTAATGCATTCGTATTCATACCAAATATCAAAACTTTTATCTGAAGCTGTATACCCAAAAACGTTTTTTGCTACTCTACATCTCCTCACGTTCTAATTTTACAATGCATTTATGTATTTAGCTCTACTTCAACTACTCGGACACGAACAGACAACATTGCGAGTACACACAGAGCTCTGCTTTAAAATCTTGCACATAAAGCAAGGTTGCGTATATTGGGTGCAGCGTGTTCATTCCTTGTGAGAATCCATGTGATGTTGATAATTCTGTCATCAGCTGTCGATAATTATAATAAATAATCAGTTGGATTTTTACTAGTATTCTGTTATCTGTTAACTAATCGTGAATGGTTTATCAGTAGAGTGTAAAGTGAAAGAATCTAGTTTGGCGGTGACGTGACGGAGAACCTTTTCAGTTGTTTTCAATTTGTATTCATCATTCTTTAAATCAAGGTACAAATGGAATTCCAAGATTACACTACTTTTTCAAATGTTTAAGTTATTACTTACAAACTACTCGCTATCATTACTAGTCACTAGTATGCTAATTTTTTAATCATCGTTAATTTTAATTTCAAATAATTTTTTGGACTTTTTTAGAAATGAATCCTGAGGAAACTGCAGGAAATGATAAAACTTCACGAGTTGTTGATGAGACATCAAGTGACAACGAAGCCGGATCAATGCAGCAGCCATCAGAAAATGAATCAAACCCACTGTTGCAAAGTGTGGTAAGTAACTATACAAATAATTATTTATTATTATTACTTTATTATAATTATAACTTTACAAATAATGTTAAATTTAACTAAACTTTTGTAAAAATTGTCACCAGGTTCTCCAAACGCTTTTTAATGTCGTGCCACTGGATGACATCAGAGTGTTTCGCCAAGTCAATAAATTTTGGTGGAAGGAATCCCTCAAACGCTGGCGTCGCGACACCTCCATCAATTTAAGTGGACAAAGTTCCCAAAATGGTAGCTTATCGCTCAAAAGCTACCTAGCTTTAGTGGATAAATGTCCTACCAATGACCCGTTTCAGTTAGTGGACTACCCGTTTAAACGATTCATCCTGAGTCGCTGGAATATTTCCTTCGGGGATGGAGACCAGGTCAAATTCTGGAATGAAGTGGGCTCACAAATGAGCCATTTGGGAATAGCCCGAAGTTCATTTAAAACGAAGAAGGATTTTCAGCGTGTTCTCTTCGATTGCGTTCCTAATCTGAAGGCTTTGCAGTTAAATTGGACCAGTCGCTTTCCTATTGTGAAGGATGGGGATTCGAAAGACATCAACAAAACTCCTCAACTTGCATCAATACCGCAGAAATTAGAAGAACTGGGCTTACACTTGGCACACACGCCGTTTTCCACGACTAGAATCCTTCCGATCAGCTATGTCGAATTTTTTGGTCATTATCCGCTATCT
>LJIJ01002007.1:0-32655 GCA_001718145.1 Orchesella cincta
ATAACAAGAGAGTCCTACTTCGCAGCTCTCGTATACAACCAACGACTATGTTGTTGATATGATTATATGCGAGTAAAAAACGTTTTTCTCGTTGAGAACCAGAAGTAGCTTTAAAAACGAGGAAGGCATTCCTGAGCTGTTGCAAAGCTGAAATGTATTCCCAACCTTTGATGTGAACATGAATCATGCTCTTATCTTTAATCCCTTTCAAGAAAGCGAGTAAAATTTGGAATGCAAATGAAAATATGCCCATATTTCCTCTTTGCTGAAGATTTAAATGAGACATAGCTGGATGTCATGGGGTAAAATTTGGACAACAATTTCTGTAGTTAGAGATGTCAACGTTTCTGTCGAGACTGCCTACTTCCATGAATCATGAAACTGTATGTGACTCACGACGTGTTTCATCTCCTACAGGATGAAGTACAACAAACTTTTGTTCAACTAGTTTCAGTTAAGTGTGAAGCCAACAGAAAACGTTTTGTGATGTTCCTAACTTGATAAGTCATCCAAAATGATTCTTTATGAACGCAAGATCATTTGGCAGTTTGATATTTCTTATGCAATCTAGTGTTTGCATGTATTCTTTTGATTCTATTTTAATGTGACTAATGATGATAACTTTTCTTCTTCTGCTACTTTATATTTTGACAAAATGCAACATTTTGTAAACTCCCACTCAGTTTAGTGTCAAAAAATTTCAACCAAACTGAGTTATGATGGTAAATGATAATTTTTAAATGAATCTCTTCCAGTTTTCATTTCTTTTCGTGAAATGTGGAACGCAGAGAGAAGTTTAGTTTGAATCGGAATGACAAAATCAGCTTTCAGTAGGTGCATTTGCATATTTAGAATGGTTTCTTATAAAAACAAAGATAAATTATATTTATATATATGCGTACCGACCGACACAACTTTACTAACTGAAGAAAGTTCTGCTGAATTTACGTAAAATAGAGCCATCCACCCTTTCCTGTAAAACCATGCAATTTCAAACACAAATTTCAGATAATCAACATCTCACAATTTGTATGTAAAGTCAGAATCTGAATAAATGACTTATGCGTATGAGAAAGACATACATGTGGAGAAATGTGGTGCTTGCAGATTACAGCGTCCAACAATTTACTTGAAGAGCAGAACACTATCATTTTCCCATACAGGAAAAGGTCACGCATATAGTAGTAGTATTAGAGAGTAATTAGCTGTGCCCATGCGTATACAACCGTCATGCATATATTGTTATAAGTTAACGTCGCTATTA
This sequence comes from Orchesella cincta, assembly GCA_001718145.1. Taxonomy (NCBI): domain Eukaryota; kingdom Metazoa; phylum Arthropoda; class Collembola; order Entomobryomorpha; family Orchesellidae; genus Orchesella; species Orchesella cincta. The sequence continues at coordinate 1,265 of LJIJ01002007.1, forward strand.
GGATATATTATAACAAATAAATTGGATTAGTTAGTAGATCGTACGTCTGTGTTGACCTCTGCCGGTGAAATATAGTCAGATTAGAAGATAAGCATATTATTTATTCAGGGAAATCGACTCTGTCAATTGGCGTAAAACTCAGCAATAAAATTCACCGTTTCCTTTAAATCCAGATCAGTTCAAAACCAAGTATTATGTTGAAAATCTTCAAGGAAATAAAAGCGCACGTAATTGTTATAAACTAAAATTTCGTCGATGGTGTTTCGGAAATTTCTGTTAGCTTCAGTTTGATGGAGTAAACATAATGAACATAGTAAACTGGTATCTCACTAAAACTGTCGTATAGTAATTTTTAAGTTGTTTCGCAGCTGCCGTAACCCTCTGATTTATTAAAATTTAACTGTCGCATTGTCTCTGGTCCGATCTTCTACAGCCCACTCATACTTTTATGCATTTACGAGTTATTCCCGATCACAGGGGAAGTACTCTCCTTTAGATTGCAGTTCTATCTCCTTTTGTTGGCATTGAAAACAACGGTTGGGTGAAGATTCGCAAATTGTTTGTAGAACACGGGAAAGGGTATCAAGAAAGTTCCTTTATAGAACTGACTCAGCGTCACAGACCCAAAACTCACAAGCACCAATTAATGAGAGCGACACTGCTTCTATTTTCTTAAAAAGTTGACGTTGTTGCAAGCTGGTCCGTCAATAAAGCCCACAGTTGAAAGCCAGACTTGGAAAGTATCTTTTCCTTTTAACCCCACAATTAAACGAATGAAACGAAACTTGATGCAGTTAGTAAATTGATCCAAGTTTGCCAGTCAAAGGGTTGAAGAAGGAGTGCCAGCTTCTTGGAAATGTGTCCGACACCAAAATATGTGCGTAGGTAAAATGTGTGCGATTTTGCCAGAAAAGTGAAATAATGCATGTTGCATATGAAAGTTAGTGGAAAGCTTATGAAAGCTGAAATACAAATCGACCACTCGTATTTAACTCGACTGGTTTGGGTAACCGATGATGATGGTAGGATTATTGATTGCGATCGTTGATTAACGTAGCAAATTCGGGTTGAAACCCTAACCCATTTACTTTCTTAAGAAATTCAAGCAAAGATTCGAGCAATAATAAATATTCAAGCTCACTGATTGAAGAATGAGTCACCTTTTCTAGATTGGTTTCTAGTGGCAACTAAGCTATACTGCATCACGTACCAAAAAGAGTGTTTTTTCTATTTTTCAAGAGAATCACTCACTTAAGTTTAACACACCTGTTATATCAATCATTAATGTTCAGGTTTTCAATATGTTTTGTGTTTCAATTACGGCTTCGGCAAGGTTCAAAATCGACAACAATATGAAAATGGCTTGAAGTACGTGATAGTTTACATTATCAAGCAGTTGAAGCGAATGCAATTGATTGTGCATGTCATGGATAATTATGAAGTACAAAATATAACCTTCCGGGTTCTCTTGAAAGAGAAGTGTAAGGTTGAGTTGACTTATAATTTTGCATTCTTAGCATGTAATTTCATTCTATTCGTTGATTCTATTGAGATAAGGAATTTCTTCAGTCTCTAATGGTTGCAGTTTGTGTAGACTGAAAGATACCCCATAAATACATATAAACAAATCAAAGAATATCGCTGAGGGCATGAACAGCTTATGCAATTCTCATATCAGGATACATGTACAGTAGCTGGCATTGAACTATTAACCTTGAATTTTAAGGAAACCACATAAGGAGCATGCATGAAGCATCTTGCCTACCAGGTCAAATCAAGGTCAGTGTTAGTATATAAAGCCTGCAAACTGCGAAAATTGTTCATTTCACTTCCTGGACTCGTTGAAGAAAGAACTCTATACGAGCCTAGCAATAGTCAAGTTGAAAATTTCAATTTCCAAGCGAAAGTTTCCAAAAATTTTCGATTAAACCAGCCATCGGCTATACAGCTCAAAGACTGCTAGCAGAACTAAAAATGAGTCTTGCAAAGAGATTGAAGGCGTGTGCCATTGACCGTCTTCAAACGGCGCAGAAAACTTTCCTCGGCTACCAAACAAGTAAGCACACTCCAACAGGATGTGCAACAAAAAGATCGAGCCATTGCAGATAAGGAGGAGCAACTGGAAAACCTTCAACGTCAGCTTGCTGCCTTAAGACTGGAGAAGAGGAGACCTCCAGAGTCGGACAATCCCTGAGAGAAGACTTGCTGAAAGCTGCTGAAGGGAACGTAAAGCTGAGACAGGCCAACGTGCAACTGGGAGCATCTTTGATTGGAAATCGGACGGCTTTGAGGAACCTTGAGAGCGACAACCAGGCGCTTCGAGATGAGAAGGCCGGGATTCAATCCGCGCTAGACGACACCAAGAAACAACTGTCTGCTATTGAACGGGAGCTGGATTTCATTCCCAAAAGTTTGACGAATCTGATGAAGAAATGGAGGTGGAAGCCAACTGGACACGTGTCCACCAGCTATAAAAGGAGATGGCAGCAAGGCGAATAAAAGTGACACTGGAACTGTTACAAAGCGCCCCATAAAATCAGTAAGTGACAGTCAACATCATGCTCTTACTATCACAATAGACTTAGCAGTAACAAACCTTGACTTGTAATTATGTGTCGTGTTACAGGTCTCCAACGGGAAGACAGAATTGGGCAAGTCATCTGAGCAGCCAGTTACAACATCCCAAAACATGACTGTCTTCAAGGTGAGGAATTACTTCAAAACGATGGTGGCTTGTTAGTTTTTTTTAAATCATGTTGATTCGGTTGTATTATTTTTCAATTTTAGGTGGCCATGCTAAAATCGGCGATTCCAGCCAAATCTTTCAGCACATCAACTCCACCGTGCAATTCGAAAAATGCCAAGGTATACAATGCATTTTACCAACATTTTCCTTGATTGAACCAGTTTGTCTGTTATAACGATCTACTGCCTAAAATTTCATTGCAGATTGCCACAGAAGTCGCAGTTCCTGGTTCAAGTAAATCATGCAGTCCAGCTATAGCAACTTGTAGTTCTCCAAACCAAAGTAGGAGTCATTTTTAATTTTAATTCCCTTTTTCTCTTACAAGTTATAGTTAAGTTTGGTGTTAATAATAATGGGATTTCCTTCCAACTTCCCTGACATTTCAGGTTGGCAGCGGAAACGATGGTGCTGTTGCTCTCAAGCCTGGACCGTCGCACGCTGAGGATGTATTGAACTCAGCACCTAACTCCTTTCGGTGCGTTTGTGGAGTTACTTTGGAGTCTAGACACAGGATTTTGAAGCACATCAGATATCACTGATCGCAAATTTTGCTGCACGGTGTGCAGAAACGGATTCACGGACAGCTCTTCAAGAATCACCTGGTCAATGTGCATGAAATAACACTGGACGAGGAATCTGCCATCGGTTGCAATAGATGCGCGCTTTCTTTCCAACGAAGGCATTGTTTTATCGACATTGTCGGAATTTCAGTAAGAATTCGCTTTGAATTTATGGATTGGTTACTTCATTTATAACTACAGTTGACTGCGATAATATATAATCTTGAATGAATTTTGTTTTTTTCAGTTCTCGTCAATCCCAGAAAATATGAAGGCGATCATTCTCAACCTTTAGCAATCCAGGCATTTATGTCCAACTTTGACGAAGCAACCGACAGCAGCAGCAGCAGCGATGACGAGGAAAGAAAACAGGAGCAGCAGTGATGAATGTGAATCAACTGATAACGGCAGCAGTACTGAAGATGCAGCTGGAAGCAACGATGAGGATGTAGATCCTTCCAGCAGTGATGATGACAAGAGCCAGAGAGAACAATAGATTAAGTACGCCAGCTAACACAAAATGAAATGTATAAAAGGAAAAGGCTTTGTGTATTTGAATATTTATTATCTTACAAAGTCTAATAACTAATTGGTAATGGAGTTTACATAAATAATTCATCCAAACTTGTTTAAACTTAGCAGATATAATAAATATTCAAATACACAAAGCCTTTTCCTTTTATACATTTCATTTTGTGTTAGCTGGCGTACTTAATCTATTGTTCTCTCTGGCTCTTGTCATCATCACTGCTGGAAGGATCTACATCTCATCATTGCTTCCAGCTGCATCTTCAGTACTGCTGCCGTTATCAGTTGATTCACATTCATCACTGCTGCTCCTGTTTTCTTCCTCGTCATCGCTGCTGCTGCTGTCGGTTGCTTCGCCAAAGTTGGACATAAATGCCTGGATTGCTAAAGGTTGACAATGATCGCTTCATATTTTTTTCTGGGATTGACGAGAACTGAAAAAAAAAACAAAATTCATTCAAGATTATCATATTAATCGAAGTCAACTGTAGTTATTAAATGAAGCAACCAATCCATAAATTCAAAGCGAATTCTTACTGAAATTCCCGACAATGTCGATAAAACAATGCCTTCGTTGGAAAAGAAAGCGCGCATCTATTGCAACCGATGGCAGATTCCTCGTCCAGTGTTATTTCATGCACATTGACCAGGTGATTCTTGAAGACGCTGTGTCCGTGAATCCGTTTCCTGCACACCGTGCAGCAAAATTTGCGATCAGTGTGATATCTGATGTGCTTCAAAATCCTGTGTCTAGACTCCAAAGTAACTCCACAAACGCACCGAAAGGATTAGGTACTGAGTTCAATACATCCTCAGCGTGCGGCGGTCCAGGCTTCAGAGCAACAGCACCATCGCTTCCGCTGCCAACCTGAAATGTCAGGGAAGTTGGAAGGAAATCCCATTTTTATTAACACCAAACTTAACTATAACTTGTAAGACAAAGAGGGAATTAAAATTAAAAATGACTCGTACTTTGGTTTGGAGAACACTACAAGTTGCTACAGCTGGACTGCATGATTTACTTGAACCGGAACTGCGACTTCTGTGGCTGCCTGCAATGAAATTTTAGCAGTGTAGATGAGGGTATAACAAGACAAACTAGTTCAATCAAGGAAAATGTTAGTAAAATGTATTGGCATACTTTGGCATTTTTCGAATTGGACGGTGGAGCTGATGTGCTGAAAGTTTTGCCCGAGTTTAGCATGGCCACCTAAAATTGAAAAATAATACAACCGATCAACATGATTTAAAAAAAACTAACAAGCCACCATCGTTTTGAAGTAATTCCGCACCTTGAAGACAGTCATGTTTTGGAATGTTGTAACTGGCTGCTCAGATGACTTCCCCAATTCTGTTTTCCCTTTGGAGACCTGTAAAACGACACATAATTACAAGTCAAAGGTTTGTCACTGCTAAATCTATTGTGATGGAAAGAGCATGATGTTGACTTTCACTTACTGATTTTATGGGGCGATGTGTAACAGTTCCGGTGTCACTTTTAGTCGCCTTGCTGTCTTCTCCTTTTATATGTAGTGGGTGCTCGTGTACAATTGGCTCCTCCACCTCCATTTCTTCATCAGATTCAGATTCGTTCAAACTTTTGGGAATGAAATCAAGCTCCCGTTCAATAGCAGACAGTTGTTTCTTGGTATCCTCTAGCGCAGATTGAATCCTGGCCTTCTCATCTCGAAGCACCTGGTTGTCGCTCTCAAGGTTCCTCAAAGCCGTCCGATTTCCAATCAAAGATGCTCCCAGTTGCACGTTGGCCTGTCGCAGCTTTACGTTCCCTTCAGCAGCTTTCAGCAAGTCTTCTCTCAATGATTGTTTGACTCTGGAGGATTCCTCTTCCTTCAGTTTTAAGGCAGCAAGCTGACGGTGAAGGTTTTCCAGTTGCTCCTCCTTATCTGCAATGGCTCGATCTTTTTGTCGCACATCCTGTTGCAGTGTGCTTACTTGTTTGGTAGCCGAGGAAAGTTTTCTGCGCCAGGATTGTAGACGGTCGATGGCACACGCCTTCAATCTCTTTGCAAGACTCATTTTCAGTTCTACTAGCAGTCTTTGCGCTGTAAAGCCGATAGCTGGACGAATTGACAATTTCGGAAACTTTCGCTTGGAATTTGAAAATTTGAAGTTGACAATTGACTAAACTCGTGTAGAGTTCTTTCTTCGACAAGTCCAGGAAGTGAAATGAAAAATCTTGGCATTTTTCTCCCTTTATATAGCAACCTGGTGACCTTATCTTGATAGGAAAGCCTCTTCATACGCATACTCCTTTATGTGGTTCCCCTCAGAATTGAGAGGTCAAAAGTTCAATGTCAATTTCTGTACATACATTCTTGATATGAGAATTTGCATAAGCTTTTCGTGTCCTCATCTATATTCTTTGATTTGTTTATAAGTATTTATGGGGAATCTTTCAGTCTACACAAACTGCAACCATTAGAGACTGAAGGAATTCCTTATCTTCAATACAATCAATGAATAGAATGAAATTACTTGTTTAGAATGCAAAATTATAGTCAACTCAACCTTACACTTCTCTTTCAAGAGAACCCGCATACTTATATCTATACTTCATTTATATTCATAACATGCACAATCAATTTCATTCGCCTCAACTGCTTGATAATGCAAACTACCACGTACATACTTCAAGCCACTTTCATATTGTTGTCGATTTTGAACTTTGCCGAAGCCGTAAGTGAAAACACTAAAACATATAGAACACTGAACATTAATGATTGATAAGGAGACCGCGAGAATGCAAGTTGGAATGAATTTTAGGTGCATTTTCAATTGTTTTTGGGTGCAAAAAAGATGCAAGTTGAAAAACGCATAATTTCATATGACAAACATAATTTTTAATGAGGTTTTCTTAAAATTTGTTATACTTAATTACATATAACCAAACATCTTAACTATTATTCAATTTCGGCTCCACACTCTGTCTCGCAGTTTGAATCACAATCGGATTCGAATTCCACGTTGTTATCCGTAGCTGCATCAGTAACATCCAGACTTGAGCCACGGGATTGGTTGAAGTTCAGGCGCAAATGGATTCCTACATTTTTCTTCCGTAAAAGTATTTCTCTGAGCCGTTAAAATCCTGCGCAAGCATGAGGCGATCGTTCTACCTCGAGGAAGATGAAGGAATGATAGAGCCACCAGAGCAAGTTCCGAAAGCTGAGGGCATTTTCTCCGGAGAAATTTTCCAAAACGTTAATGGGCAGAATTGCTCTGAATAATTTTGGGAGTCCAATGGATTTATACATGCGTATTTCGTGAATTCCAACTTCCATTCTTGCCATTGAGTTTAACGTTGAGGGTAAACGCTCGTCACTGCCTGGCTCAATAAATTGATTTGCCTTTCTTGGGTCAAAATATTGTACGTCGTTCCAAAATGAAATCGCGGGATGCCGTCCTTCCATGTACGCAATACGTTTTTGAGACTCACGTCCCAGCACATCTTGTGTCAACTCCAATACATTTTGAAGTAACAGCCAAACGTCACAAGAAGGGAGATCTCGTTTCTCCAAGGTTTTTATAGCTGAAGCTATACCTGCACAAACTCCATGAATCTTGTATAGTTGCTCCTTAAGCTCTACCTTTCCGCAAATTTTTTTCAACGTGTGAATCATCGCGCTGTTCTTCAGTTTCTTTGAAGCCATTCCAATTCGGCATTAAGGTGCTGATGGTGAAAAGATCCTGTTTCTAACCAAGTACACCAACGTGTAATTACTGGAGTGAGTGGCAGCTTTGTCCTGTAACCTTTAGCTTCTAGGGCATCGAAAAGTTCTTCCCTACGACTAGGCGCCTTTACGAGAACACTTTTAAATGAAGAATGTATTTGTCTGCTAGCTTTTTTCCCACGAATCTCTTTGGATACTAAGTGTAGTATGTGGCTCCAGCAAGTAGAGTGAATCATTCGAGAAGAAAGTCCTTTCAGAGTTTTCCGGCAGTAAGCATGTATTTAGCGTTGTCGGATTTTAGGCAAATTAGTTGAGATGTGCTTACGCCCACTAATTTCAGCGAATCCAAAACCGATTGGCAAACAGTTGCTCCATCACACTTTTTTACAATGTCGATGTAACCAGTCGGGCAGGCGATCCCGGCTTAGCAACTCCAATCAGCACATTCAACAGTTTTCGTTTTTAATATCGATGCTTTCATCCACCGTCGCAATGACGCTTTGGTTGCAACACATTTCCGTCGTTTTTCGATATCCTTGCTTCCTTCTTGAGTCAACAGTTTTCTTAAAGTAGTTTCGGAGGGGAGGGTGTCACCTGTCTTACATTTGCTTCTATCCATTTGCGTACTTCCGGATTTCTGAAGATTTTTAGTGGTACTCCAGCACTCGTAAAACTAGCTACCATAGCTGACCAAATGCATTTGGCTGCGTTTTGCCTGCCTACAACCACGGGAAGAGGATCGACGTTCTTGACATCCTGTTTAAATTAAATGCATAAATTAACTTAGATGTAGGCGTAAATAAATATGAATAATTTATGAAAAATAGTATGCTTACCTTGACGTTTCTTGTGTTGAAAGCTATTAACGTGCTTCTCAATAACACTTTTTCTGGAATGGCTGACTTCTACATTACAAAAGTCACACCACAACATTTTGATTTTTAATGAGAGTCCATTGCTCTTTAATTCTTTAGCCCTATCTTGAGCCGAGCGTCTTTGATTTCCCATGCTTAAATACTGAAAGTTAATGAAGTTAATACTTAAAACAAGCTAAAAGTTAAATAAATAAATATTTCCTGGTTTTTAGAACAGAGATACTTATGAACAATTGGCAAACACTGGTGTTTAACCATTCCAGCACACTTTGTTTTACAACTGATGGCACATTTGAGGTTTCAATCATATTGTTGTAGGGATTTTTGAAGAAAAGTAGCGTTTATTACGCAAAAAACTTACCAGGGTGCGAGTTGCTCAAAAAGATGCGGATAAGATGCAAGTTGGATTTTTGGATGCATTTGGGTGCAAATTATCGGGTTGAAAAAAATTAAATTGGATATTTGAAATCGTCAAGAAATTTTACTTCTAAATCGCTAGTGACCATACTTTATCTTAAGGATGCAAAAAAGATGCAAAAAAGATGCAAAAGATGCAAGTTGGTCACTCTAATGATTGATATGACAGGTGTGTTAAACTTTAGTGAGTGATTCTCCTGAAAAATGAAAAAATATACGTTTTGGATACGTGGCACAATATAGCTTAATTTTCACTAGAAACCAGGCTACAAAAGGTGACTCATTCTTCGATCAGCGCTTGAATATATATTATTGCTTGCGTATTTGCTAGAATTGCTTAAGAAAGTAAATGGGTTAGGGTTTCAACCCAAAATTTGCTACGCTAATCAACTATCGCTAATCAATAATCCTACCATCATTACCATTACCCAAACTAGTCGAGTTAAATCCGAGTAGTCGATTTGCATTTCAGCTTTCACCAGTTTCCCGTAACTTTCATATGCAACATGAATTATTTCACTTTTCTGGCAAAAATCTTTCCTTACCTGAAGGAAATGCATTTGTAACTGGGGTACCTCGAGAAAACTTTGAAATAATAAGGTTTACAATGCACGCAGAGATTTACGCACACATTTTGGTGTCGGGCACATTTCCAAGAAGCTGGCACTCCCTTCTTCAACCCTTCGACTGGCAAACTTGGATCAATTTAACAAATGCATCATGTTTCATTTCATTGATTTTACTGTGTGGCGTGGGGTTACAAAGGAAAAGATACTTTCCAAGTCTGGCTTTCAACTGGGGCTAATTGATGGACCAGCTTGCAACAACATCAACTTTTAAAGAAAGTAAGCAGTGTCGCTCTCATTTATCGGGGCTTGTATAGTTTTGTCTGTGACGCTGAGTCAGTTCTATAAAGGAACTTTCTTCTCCATTTTAAACCAATTGTCCCTGGCCCTAGTTTCTTGATACATTTTCCCGTGTTTCAAAGTAATTTGCGAATCTTCACCCAACTCCCTGTTTTCAAAGCAACAAAAGAGATGTAACTGCATTCTAAAAGAGGGTACTTCCCCCTCTGATCGTGAAAAACTCAGAAATGCATAAAAGTATGGTAGAGGATCGGACCAGAGACTATGCAACAGTTTAAATTTTGATAAATCGGAGGGTTTTGGGCAGCTGCAAAACAACTTAAAATTGTCGACAGTTTTAGTGAGATACCAGTTTCCAACCTCTTTCATTATGTTTACTCCATCAAACCGAAGCCAACAGAAATTTCCGAATCACCATCGACGAAATTTTAGTTTATAACAAAGTGTGCTTTTATTTCGTTGACGTTTTCAAGCATAATACTTGGTTTTGAACTGATCTGGATTTAAAGGAAATATTTAATTTTACTGTCGAGTTTTACGCAAATTGACAGAGTCGGATTTCCTTGAATAAATATTATGTTTGTCTTCTAATCTGACTATATTTCACCAGCATAGGTCAACACAGACGAACGATCTACTTACTAATCCAATTAATTTGTTTTAAAATATCCCAATAGCGACGTTAACTTATAACAATATACGCATGACGGTTGTATAGGCATCGGCACAGCGAATTACTTTCTAATACTACGACTATGTGCGTGACCTTTTCGTTTGTATGGCAAGTGGAAAATTATGTTGCTGCTCTTCAAATACAATTGTTGGAGGCTGTAGTGTCTGCAAGCATCACATTTTCTCCCATGAATGTTTTTCTCATACGCACAACAACTTTATTAGTATCCACACTCTACATACAAGTTGTGAGATGATGGTGATCTGATAGTTCTGTTTGAAATTGCATGGTGTTACAGGAAAGGGTGGATGGCTGTATTTTTCGTAAATTCAGCAAACTTTCTTCAGTTAATAAACTTATATCGGTGCATGGGATGCATACTATATAAATATATATATATTCATCTTCAGAAAGGTTTTGGATCATATAATTATAGTCCCCAAGATGTTGATTATGACAGGCATGCATGCATGCATAGCAAAAGCAGAAAGATATGTAGTGTAGAATGCTTCAATGACCGTATCTTTCTGCATATACAGCAACTTATGTTCTTTGCAAAGTACTCTTTTGCAAGGAACTCTTTGGAATCTATGTTACGCAGGTTGCAAAATTGTAATCATAACTGAGGATGTAGAATCTAGTACCAAAGTTGCTCGTCGATACAACTCTTTGTTTACATTCACTTTCGGAACATACATGCGTCATATTGCTATCGCGAACAAATACAAATTATAACAAGCTGGTATATGGAAAATTATAGCTTGTTTGAAATTAAAGTTATACAACTACTTTTAAATGAGCAGTGGCATCCCCTTTAACGTGCGCTTACATGTGAAGAATGAATTCCATCTGAAGTATGTATGTACCAAAATTCTGTGTTCTTACTGCCGAGCGAACATACCAGCTAACTGATGAGCTTGACTTTGACGAACTTAATGAAAAGAACATCATCTCTACTCCAGCTCCTTTTTTAGAGCCAATGGAACACCAGTAGCTATCCCCAACAAACAATCATCAACAATCAACATTAGTCACATCAATGCTCAATCAGTGAACAATAAAATCGTTGCCATTGAAAACATGACAAGACAAGAAAATATTGATGTACTCTGCATCAGTGAGACCTTTCTCACTATTGATAAGCCAATAATTGGTTTCAACGACTTTATTCATTTTAGAAGTGACCGTGATCTACAATTTACACAAAAACACAAGGGTGGTGGCGTAGCCATTCTAGTTAAAAACACATTAGCCTGCAGTAACTACACTATTGACTCCAGTGAAATAATTCGTGAAATATCAACAATTGAGATCACCTCATGCCGTATCAAGGAGAACAACCAAAAATCCATTAATATTTGTTGCATTTATAGACCTCCGAACTACAAAGTTGAAATTGTGAAAAATGATCTACTTGCAATCGAAACCTTGATAATAGAATTAACAGCAACTAAAAGATCCTTTTTCCTCTGTGGTGACTACAACCTTAAACATGACTGGTGCAAATCCAATATTGCAGAAAAAGAAAAGTGAAGAAGACTTTTGTATATCGTAATTTCAAAAATGTGGATATGAAATTACTACACAAGGATGTTTTGAAAGCTGATATTGACTGAAGAAATGTCGCAACGCAAGAACTTTACGACCCCATTCAAACTTAGTGACTCAACAAAAATCTTGATACAGCAACGAAAAAATTTGCAAGCGCTGGTGTGGCGAGAACTATTCAGATAACCCTGAATTTAAAGCAATAAACAAATCAGTGAAACACGGCATTAATACTGACAAAAGTCTGAGGTTGACTCCGCAATCCAAACAAATGGTCTATGGCCAACAATAAACTCACTCCTTAGTAATAACAACTCCCCTCCAAATCTTCCCTGCTCAGCTGACGAAGTTAATGAACATTTTGCTGCCATTTCCAGAGATGAAAATGAGTATTACATAATCTGATACCAACAACACAGCCAGGAGAACGCTTCCACCTCAACCTCTCCATCCATTCATGGTTATCAGAGCATGGAAGTCAATGCGCAACAAGACAAGCACTTCTGAGGACGCAACAGGAATTTGCAACAGAATGATTGATATTCTAATGAAAAATGACAAAACTTGTAACCTAATCACAGAGTTATTCAATAAGTCAATAGAGGAAAATTTCGTTCCAAATGAGCTGAAACGAGCAAAAATTATTCCTTTACTAAAAGTTCCAAACTTTACCAGTCTCAACGACCTCCGACCAATCTCAATACTACCTGTCCTAGCCAAACTTCTTGAAAAATGTATATACAAACAACTAATCAACTTCATTTGCAGAAATGACATATTATGCGAAAACCAATTTGGATTCCGACCTAGACATGCTACCTATCACGCAGAACTGAAGATAAATAACGCTGTAAAAGATGCACTTGCCAACAACAACCTCTTTGCAATTGCAACATTTGATGTTCGGAAAGCGTTCGACACCATAAGCAGACCGAATCTATACACCAAAATGGAAGATAACAATATTGAACACAATTGGTTTGCTGCTTATTTGACCGATAGAGAACAATATGTTTGTATTGGCGACCAGAATTCCGGCCCTGCAACAACAACACGTGGATTAGTACAAGGAGGCTGCTTATCTGGAATCCTCTTCGCCCTCTACATCAATGACCTACCAAAAGTTGTTCAATCTAGTGAAATGACCTTATATTCTGACGACTCCCAAGCAGGAAAGGAGATACGCAGACAAAAATAATTCTCGATCTTAGCCTGCTACAACAAGACTGTACTAAGTAATGCGAGTATGATAAAATGAAGAGAATTCCTGGTTTCAGTCGGTGTTGGTTCAGAGGCAGTCGAAGACTGCCGAATTTATTAAACGAAATCTCACTCAACAACTTCATCATCATCATCATCAATGACTATAGTGCTTCTTGCATTGTTCACAAAGTACAATGCACTTAAAGGTAATTTCTAGAAATATATCAGTTATACTTCACTCTATATCACTATATATCATTTCCCTAGCTGTACTTGTCCTCATGAACGCAGAGGTGACCAACCTCAAGTTCACTCGGACTACTCTTACATATAATCTTACTCTACTATATAAATTATAACTATAGGAGTTCACACTTGTACTCATGATCCCTAACCATACTCTGAACTTGCGTCTCATCAATACATTGTAATGCAAATATGCAGTTTTTGCTTACTGCCCCAAATTAAGAATTTCTTATCTCCTGATAAGTGTTTGCAGATTCTGTTCGCTTTCTGAATGAATGATCTAAATGTTTTATAATTAGTCATAAAACTTAAAGCTTGCACTTATTTTATAAATCGACTTTTGACAAACAACCTTCATTCTTGCTAACTATTCATTTTTCATTTCAATGTACATGAAAAAATATGATCACTCAAGGTGCATCCGCTCAATTTTGCTAAAGATGCATTTTTTTTTCTTTCTTACATTTAGTCTTTTGAATACTTACATCGAGATAAAACCAGGTCGGCAAAACTTTGTTAAATTCGCTTACTATAGTTAATTACTTAACTGCAAAACTGCTCATACAAAGTATCAATGTCATTGGCGTCATTCAAAATTTCTTTAAATACGATCTCTCACAAGTCTCACTTCATCATTTACAACACAGCTGTATATTATCATTATTCACTTTCCGTCTTCTACCCACAATTTCTGAAACATGAAATTATTTTTGTTAGGGCTATTACTGGTAGTCGTTGGTGGCAAAGATATCGTTGATTCAGATGGGATTGAGGTGATCCCTGCGAGGCCCCACGATTTCCTCCAATGGTGGAGGATAAACAACGAGCAATATTTATTTTGTATCAAGTGTTTGGAGGCTACTCAAGGGAATTACAGCGTGTTGGTATTAGGCGGACGTTCTGTCAATGAGTTGACTTTAGTATGCGCTCCATTTCCTTTTGCCAATGGATCTTGGGTTGGAATCACGTACTTCACTGATAGCGGTTTTGATTGCCGTTACGAATTTATTCCCCGTCGTTACACAGCTTCAAACACAATGCCCCGTGAAGGTAAGTCCTGTTAGTTTCTCTGTAAAACTGATAGATTGCATTCTGTATTATTATTGTCTCGGTGGTTTCAAATTTGTTATGTAAATCAAAATCTTCTGATATTGTGCAGTTGGAGACTTAGTCTTGAGGGAATATTATGACATTGCGTCACTCCCACCGGCTCTTAATCAAACAGAGTTGGAAGTGTTGGGTTATCAATCACACCAACGGGTCGTACAGGAGTTGATGGGGTTTACAGATGTTCCAACTGACCTCAATATTCCCGAGTGGATCCGCCAGGCCTTCGGTATGATTGTGTTCGTGCCATGAAGATGAATAGAAGTTCTTGATTATTGTATATTTGTCTATGATGATGAAGAGATACTTGAATTCTTGCATTCATTCAGAATATTTCATACAACAGAATAAAAAGTTGATAGTATATATGAGACTATCAAAAAAAAAACCAAACGTGTTACACCAAAATATTCATATGTTCCATTCAAAAGATATATCGAATCATTCAAATTATGGATTTTCATACTTTTTTTTTTTTTTTTTTCATATGTTACCTAACTGACATCTAAATTTCCATATTCTATACTTACAAAATATTTATAACCATTCGTTATAACGATAACCAAACTGCCTACTAATGACTGGTCAGGTCAATAGTTGTTGTCTCTATAGGAGGGGATCGGCAGGGGGAGCCGATGAGTTGTCTACATTTGGGGAAATAATTTTTAAAAAAAAACCCGGAGATGGGTTTGGGATTATTTGTTTGAGGTAATCGATGAGCTCGTGATATCTCACTTTTTCTCATATTCTTTTTACGTTGTGGCAAATACGGCTCATAATCATCATCATCGTCTCCTCCCCTCCTATATGTACATTCAAATCCGGGAACCGTTTTTCTCTTCCATTTCCTTCGATAAAAACAGCAAAGACATATTATGCACCCAAATAAAATTAGAAAATTAATTACGGATATAGTTATGAGGAATATAAGATGTCGATGATACACTTCTATATCGGATTTAGATTCTACTTCCCTGGTTTGATTTATTAAATTATACAAAAAGGGTATATGAAACTTATTATAACTTATCTTACAATATAGTATTAGAATTGTTACTCCAAAAATAATATTCAAAACAACTTGGAAATATGCTGTATAAGTTTCTTGATATCGAAAGAAATGTGAGTGAAAATCAAACGTTCCCGTTTTGTTAATGGAATCATATTCAAAATTTAGGAGAGTATTATTCATTCTACTAACATTTAAAATTTCTGATAGGTATTCATAAGATCTTGTATTTTTTATATCATGCATGAATGTGTTAGCTTTGGCTACAGCATTCAAATCAAAATTCGACCACTGGTAGGGTACTAACAAATGGATTGGATTAGTTATATTTTGTCCTTTCATATTACACCATACTGGAGGTTCTAGTAATATTTTCTCATCTTCGTCTTCTAATCTACAATTACAACGCAACCGTATTGAGTATACGCCAGGGTTATTTTTCAGGGGTGTAATTGCATGAATGGAAATTTGTTCTGAGTTCCATACAGAATCTCTGAAACACTTTAAAAAGATTTGGTGGTCAAACGTAGATATTGCATAGTGCATATGATCTAACTCTGTAATGATAACATTGTTATCTTTATGTTCTTTGCATACAAGAGGGCAATCGGTGATGGTCTTTCCTATCGATTGACCTCTAACTAATGATAAAACACATAAGGCGGATTCTGTTGGATCTAGATCATAAGGATTAAAATGGCATGTTTCACTATCAAAATCACAGCGATGCGGCTGTCCTCCTTCTATGATATATGGGTCATTATTACTCATTACTAACGTTGTATGGGTGTGTTTGAGTCGACATACATTTCCATTCTTTTGGAAGGGTAATGCGAGTGCCTGATACATTGTAAATATTTGATTTCGTCTTTTCACTGGAATGTTTATAATAATATTTATTAGTCCTGATTGACTATTCACCCTACAACTACTTAATTGGTAATGATATAGGGAACTTATATCTTTTGGTGCCATAACTAATTCATGATCTTGTAATTGAAGTTGAATTTGTAGTTTTGCTAATTCTCTTTTCAATAATATTGGGGGTACGGCCATAAGTGGAATCTTTTGCTGTCTACATTCATTCAATATGGTGATATAGTTTATGACATCACCAAGGCGTAATAACTCTTGAGTAATATGATTTTCCTGAATCATCATTCTTAGAGTTCCTGTTTCTAATTCTTCATAATGCTGTTGCGTATTATTCACTTCAATGCTCAACATTCGATTGAAGGTATTGATAACATCATTCATTCTATTTGTATATTTTCGATCCAATTCTTTTATAACGACTGCTTGTTGTAATAGTCCCGAATCTAGATGGTGAATGTTTGAAACTAAATTTTTGTAAACTGTTTCTGTATCTGGCTCTCCACTAAAGTAATCCCAAAGCTTCATTCCCCCCATTACCGCGAGTGCTCCTAATATCGCTTGCCTAGTAGTACGATTTCTAAATCGCGTTGCTTGCTCAAATTGAAGTGGTAGTTGACCTTTTGAATTAATTAACATTAAATCAATGCGATGACTCGTATAATACAACTTTTGCATAATATCTCTCAAGAGACTACACTTAATAGCTTCTAAATTTGTGCTATTCCTTTCCATTTTATTGCATTTTTGAAAGTATCTGATCAAACGATAAGTTGGAGCTTCGGTGCTGTGTAACTAAATAAAAGAGGGGTTGTTTGAGTATAAATTAAGAATTTTAGTTTTGCTGGTTTTAGATACAGCCCAGTGCTCAATTTAACTTTATAGGGTAAATGTGGAATCAATTCACCCCATCCTTGAAAAATATAACAAATACTTACCAGTACCAATGCTTTCATAATTAAAGATTTAACCGTTTCGGTGCTATTACCAATCTTCCAGAACGTGTGTGTTTATTTGGAGGTTGTTCACCATCGACCACTGTGTCTGATCTTGGCTTGAAATTTCGGTCTTCGTCGTATTCCTGGTCAATGTCGTCACCTGTAACTGGCACAAGACGTTTAAGATGTCGTTTCGTATATGGGCGCATTCGTTCTACATGAGTTTGAATGGGCCTTGCTTTATTATTGTCCAAATTAATGACAATGTAGGCTAACGGATGTACTTGTTTGAGAACTTTAAATGGTCCTGCGAATTTTGGTGATAACTTATGAGAGGCTCCTGTCTCTGCTAAGTTTGGATATTTAAGCATTACCCAATCACCTTCATTATAATGCACATCTCTCCGTGTTTTATCTCGGAACGTCGCGTTACGATCTTGCCCACGCAAAAGATGCAATCCAGCCATGACCCTTGCTTCTTGTGCTTTCTGCAAATAGTCTGCGTCTAATGCTATATCAAGAGGAAAGTTAACATCTGCAGGAAAAGTAGGCTCACGACCATAAACAAGATAAAATGGTGAGACCTTCATTCCAGTATGAATGGAAGTATTAATTGCAAAAACAACAGAACTCAAATGTTTATACCAATCCTTCGTATTGGCTTGTACGTAATGAGAAAGGGTTTCATTTATCTGTCGAATATATCGTTCACAAACTGAATTTCCTGTGTGACTATAAGCACTAGTATATTGAGGAGTCACTCCAAGAGCTTTCAATGTTTCTTGTGTCATAAGTGACCTATTTATTGAAGAATTATCCATAACGATTGTAAGTGGTGTTCCCATGACATATACAATAGAATTGACTATGAATTTAACAAGGGATTGAGCTGTTGCTGACCTCACAGCATCCGCAATTACAAATCGTGTCGCCCCGTCTACAACGACAATAACATATTGATATTGTGCTGAAGTACTAGATGGCCAGGGCCCCGCAATATCCAAATATAACCTTTCAAATGGTTTGCCTACCTCTAATGGTTGGCTTTTTCCTGCTGGTGCCTGGTTAAAAGGTTTACGTTGCGCACATTTTAGACACGATTTAATATGAGTTTCTATATCCTCATTCATGGTCTTCCAAAAGAATCTTGAATTGATTCTTGCCTTCGTTTTTTCTATTCCCATATGTCCTGCCCATGCGGCATCATGATAGTTGATTAAAATCGTAGGTATATAATGTTTTGGAATAACAAGACGTTCTATTTTAGAAAATGGGGCAATGTGATACATAAGACCGTTTCGTAGCACATATCCATTTTCTTCTTGATAAGGATGTTTTAATAATTGATGATAATGTTGCGCAATTAAATCATCTTTGAGATATGAACTTATTATATCAGCTCGTAGATTGAAACTGTCCAAATTAAAATTGAAATGGGTACGGTCCCTATCCATATCATCAATACTAGTTGTTCCTTCTTTCATGTGCTCTTCGGGAACATCAACGAGACGTGAGAGGCAATCCGCAACTGTATGATCCTTTCCCCTATTGTAGCAAAATTCTATATCTGTCTCTCTTATCAGTGCTATCCACCTACATATCCTTCCATTTTTAGGAACGGGTGTCTGTAAAATACTTTTGATTGACTGATGATCACAATATAACTTGATCTTTTGCCCATAAATATATTCACGTAACTTTTTTATAGCCTCTACCACTGACAGAAATTCTCGTTCCGTAGTAGCGTAACCTCTTTCTGCAGCGTTCAATAACCTGCTCCCATAACATATCACTCTAGGCCGATTACTGTCATCTCGTTGCATGAGGCAATACCCGATGGCATACAATGAACTGTCGGTATGAATTTCACATTGTCGTAAGGGATCAAATGAGGCTAAGATGGGTGCTGTTTGTAATTTCATTTTAAGAAAATTAAAAGAATTTTCGCATCTTTCATCCCAATTAAAAGGTTGATCCTTTTTTGTTAAATTATGTAAGGGTTGAGCTATTGATGAAAAATCCTTCACCCATCGTCTGTAAAACGAAGCCATTCCCAGAAAGGAACGAACCATTTTTACAGTTGTTGGTCTTGGCATTCTATTTATTGCCTCAACTTTGGATGGGTCTACTCTTATACCCTTTTGGCTAATTATATACCCCAGTAATTTTATTTCATGCATTGCAAATTCGCATTTTTGTATTCTTAGCGTCAAATTAGTTTCCCTCAACTTATTAAAAAATGCTGTTAACTTTCTTAGGTGTTCAGTCAGATTTTTACTGTAGATGACAACATCATCAACATATAAATAACAATAATCTGCATTGATCAGATCATTGAAGACGAATTTGATCATCCTAGTAAAAATACTAGGTGCTGTTTTCAAGCCAAATGGTAATCGTAAATATTGGTATGAATCTCCTTGAAAAACAAAAGTTGTTTTGGCTTGACAACAGTCGTCCAACTCAAACTGATGAAAGCCAGATGCGAAATCTAGTTTCGTAAACAACACGGAATCTC
Organism: Orchesella cincta; assembly: GCA_001718145.1. NCBI lineage: Eukaryota > Metazoa > Arthropoda > Collembola > Entomobryomorpha > Orchesellidae > Orchesella > Orchesella cincta. The sequence goes on from LJIJ01002007.1 coordinate 21,061, forward strand.
TCATCAGAGTAAACACGTCTCTCACATCTGGTAAGGGAAAATTATCATCAGCAACTACCGTGTTCAACTTTACGTAGCTGACGCATAACCTTGGCCTATCTGGTTCCCCCTTTCTTTGCACTGAAATAACGGGGGATCCCCAAGCAGAACCAACTGCTCTTTGCACTATTCCGGCTTCTTCTAACTTTTTTATTTCTGTTTGAATGATCTCCCTTTCTTTAAAACTCACTCTGTATGGACGTACAAAGATTGGTTTACTATCTCCTGTATCTATATGAATTTTCTCATTATTAGGATATTTACCTGAGTATTTTCCTATGTCTAGATTGCTGAAAGAAAAACAATCGGGATATTGTTTGATAAGATTTATTAACTCCTGCTTTTGAACAAGATTTAGTTGAGGATTTATAATGAGTGTCTTGACCTCTTCTTCAGTCATTTCTCTTTGAGCTTTCGTAGCTGAACCGGTTTTGCTTGAATTCATTTTCTTATCAACATTATAAACCACCTCAATTTCTGATAAACAACCAAGAGTACTACCTTCAGTTAAATGAACTTCGCTATGTGAACAGTTGAGAAAAGGTACTTGAAGGTTATTAACACCTAGCGGTATAGCAATGTCAGGGGCAATTAAATTGCGTCGGTCCAACAACCTGTATGATGGCTGAAAGTGGAAAATTCTATGCTGACTATTGCTTATAGAGGCAGGTACCCACGTATATTGACGTGGAGGCAAGGTAATAGGTGAAGAAACTTTCAACTTCTCATGAACTGAATTTTCTTGTTCAATATGATTACAATCTATGTCTACTTCTTCTTCGACTAGTTTTTTCAAAGCTACATACGCTTCTTCTTCATTTAAAAAAATTGGATATTTTGCTTTCATGGGTTGAGTATATGTAATTGTCTTGTTTTTATAATCAATAATAGTTTTACTCTATCATTGCCAAAGAGAATGGGGCGTCTTAATTCATTTGAAACAAACACCTCATGCTCTATACATAGTTCTCCTATTGCAATATTAATTAAGCCTTTTTCATTTAAATCACAACTTCCTCCGAGACTTCTTATGGATATTGCTTTGCCATTAAAAACTTTCTTCACGAATGATTTCCTGATAAGCGAACATGTTGCCCCTGAATCAATGAGTATGACGCTTGGAGTACCATCAATGATGAGTAAGGTAAAAAGTAATTTTGGGAATTCGGATTGAGAGTTGATTTCGTTGCCGTTAAATTCATTTGCTGGAACACTCGTCCCAGCCGACCTTTCTAGTTTTCCGGCTCATTGTAATTTTCTGATTGAACTACTGAAGGACAGTCTTTTTTAAAGTGATCCATACTTTTGCAATTCCAGCAACCTGAATAATTGTTCATATTATTACTGGTACTCGAGGTTGGGGCTCTCGCTTCCTGTGCCTGTTCCCCACCTCGACCCCTGGTAAACCCACCTCCTCGGTTAGGGTGACCTCTTCTATTATAGTTTGATCCCCCTCGATAAGAATTATTGTTATTCCTTGAGTCATTTTGATACTCATTATATGATTCTGAAGGGGGGCCCCTAAACTCGTATGCATGAGTGGAAGGAGTAGTGTGTCCTCCCTGTGGATAAGTAGGACGGTTGTCATAATTCCATCGGCGTCCACCCCGATGTCATCCTGTCTCTCCCCCTTCCTCTACCTCTACCGGACTTATTTTGCCCTTGTTGCTGACCAGTCTCTGTTTTAGACTGTCGATCAGTATTATTACTACTTCCCTGCTTCTTAATTTCTGTCATGAAATTATTTAATTCTGCTTTCTGTGCAGCCACCGTGGCCTGTAACTGAGACATTTGAGTCTCCAAGTGATGCATTTCATGCTTACCACCTCCCGAGAGAGATGCAAATTTTTCATATTGATTGATGAGTTTCAACACATCATTTGTAGTTGTGGGATACTGCATATAAATAGATCTTCCGATCTCCTCAGGCAAATTCATTACCAACAATGAAATCTTTCTGGAAGGGTCCATATTAGAATCCAACTTATTTATGAGATATAACTTTGTGTGAAAATATGCCGCACCCGAAGGATAATCCGTATATTTCAGGGCATAAATCTGTTTCAGGACTCCTTCTGGAGTTTCATGTCCACCGAAACTCTTTCTAAATAAGTCAACAATTTCTTTATAAGTCGGACGAAACAAATCACTTCGAAAAATCTGTTCTTCAGTGAAACCCGATAATTTTTGCTTTTCTGTTAAATGATTACGATAGCAATCAAATGCAGTTCCAGATACATGCAACATTAAATGATGGAGTTTTTCTTCCTCATTCCACCTATTAAGACGAGCTATAATTTCAAACTGATCCAAGAAATGTTTAGGACTCCCAGTCCCATCGTAATACAGATTTGGTCTGTACACTGGATTATTTATTATAATCTGACTTGGATTAGAAACGGGTATACTACTTCCCGAACCACCTGCCGAACTTCCACTACCTCCACCTCCCGCACCTCCACTCGCTGTCATTGGAGTTACAACTGGTGTTGACACAGCGGTGACCGATACAGTACTTACGGGTACTGAAGTGACTGGAGTGGTGGTTGTTGTGACAACTGTCGTAGTTGTCGGGGTTTTGTGTTGTTGTTGACATATTGTCTATACGGACAGGGGATGCAATAGGAGTTGCAAATTCAGGAGAGGAGACAACTGTTTGTCTGCCTACGGAGTATGGATCAAAATCAAAGGGACTAGCTGAAGCGTGTCGAAAGGGACTTCCAGGAAAAGGTGAAACGTTAACAAAACCAGGACTAATCCCAGCAAAACTTAGTGGAAGTGGTTGTGGTTTTTCTATGAATCCCTTATCATATGCATAAAAAGGATTAGATATTTTTCCTGGTGACAGATAATGCTCAGCTGGATGTTTTCGAGAGGATGATGACTCCTCCTTGTCAGTTATATCATCTATCGGGGCACTTTGAGAATCTACTTCTTTATCACTACAACTATCTTGGGCTTCACTATCTTCCTCTTCTACAGAAACTAACGGTTGAATCAATTCTGTGGGTCTATTATGACGTGAGTAAATATCACTTCCTAAATGTGAAGGAACGTCATCCACCTCACTGTAAGCGATAAAAAGGGTTAGAGGCGTGGTTGCGAAGTGATTCAACTGGAGCCCTAGGTTGACTAAATGGATTTAACTGTTGTAAATTAGTAGTGATTTGCTGAATTGTTTTTCTTACCTTGGATGCCCTTCGTTCTATCTGTACTGGATCCTCTGGCTCAAATATGGGTCTCCCTTTGCTCCGTGTTTGTGGTGGAGTATGTCGATCTCCCTTACTCCGTTTACTCATGAGAGTTCTCCTATTCCGTCTTCTGTCTTTGACTACCTCTACTTTTTTACTCTAACCAACCCGTTACTTTTAAATTCAAAATTGTCTCAACTTCTAATTCCCTTTTACTTCGGAATCGACTTTTAAACAACTAGTCATGTTACCTTATAAAACAACTAAAATTCTCAGAAAAAATAAAAAGGGGTATGGAAAAAAGAATTTTTGTGCACGGTCAAATAGGGGGCAATCTGAGAAATGGCTATTTTAATAAAGTTACAAACTAGTCAAATTAACAGTGTGTATTATACACTCACCCTCACGCGAGAGTCGTTGCTGTCCCAGCAACAGAATTCAAAAACTTTGTTGCAAAACGTAGCAACTTACAAAAAAATGACAAGACAAAAGCTAGTATGCAGCCAAAGGCAAAAACCAGAAAATTGTAGCACTGAAAAGGCGTAAAAATTCGTCAGAGTCACCAGTAATGCGAGTATGATAAAATGAAGAGAATTCCTGGTTTCAGTCGGTGTTGGTTCAGAGGCAGTCGAAGACTGCGAATTTATTAAGCGAAATCTCAACTCAACAACTTCATCATCATCATCATCAATGACTATAGTGCTTCTTGGCATTGTTCACAAAGGTACACATGCACTTAAAGGTAATTTCTAGAAATATATCAGTTATACTTCACTCTATATCACTATATAGTCATTTTCCTAGCTGTACTTGTGCCTCATACGGCAGAGGTGACCACCTCAAGTTCACTCGGACTACTCTTTGACATATAATCTTTACTCTACTATATAAATTATAACTATGGAGTTCACCTTGTACTCATGATCCCTAACCATACTCTGAACTTGCGTCTCATCAATACATTGTAATGCAAATATGCAGTTTTTGCTTACTACTAAAATAGTCAACTGGATGACAAGCAACAATCTTAATCTCAACGCTGCAAAAACCGAACTAATGCTGCACTGCAACAAACGACAATTGGAACTAATCAAAAACCTTTCCATAGAAGTGGACAATGTAAAAATTAACTGCAGCTCTTCCATAAAAAGTTTAGGTTTAATTAAAGATACAACCTTGCAATGGGAACAACATATTCGCAATACCACCACTAAATGTTACAAAAGTCTGCATCGAATAAGAGCTATTAGAATGCTTATCAACACCAAGAACCTCAAAATGCTCGTTGAATCTTTAGTGCTTTCACAGTTATATTACATGATAATTGTATGGGGAAACTGTATTAAAAAATCAATGAAACCTGCTACTAAACTATTTAAAAGTGCAGTTAATCTGACTCTTGGATATGGACACTCCAAGGAGGACTTCAACAATCTGGCAGTGGCTGTTTCCCAGTGAAAATATGACTTTGAGATCCGCTTCCTCGCATACAGTGTTGTGAACAAATTGCCCCAAATCCATTTAACTATCTTGTAAATCCCAGTGCAATCGATCTAGTAAGGACAAGAAACTCAACTCATGAAGTTGCCAGATTCAACAAATGTGTAGACCAATTCCAATACACCGTCACCTCAGCGTGGACAAAGGATTCCGACGGAAACTAGACTCCTAAAACCACATTGAATTTTAAAAATAAGCTCAAAGAAGAATTTATAGACTCAAGAAATAATTAACTAATAATAAGATAATATTTGTTATTTCTCATGCATTGATAATGTAATAGCGAACATTAATCTTCTTTTTAAAAATTAACTGTATTAACCTACTCCTGTAATAATTTGTATATTGCTAATAATTTCTTTTGACTTGTAACACTATGATTGTACGTCGATCAGGTGTAATAACCTAGGTCTAGGGTGCTGATGAGAAAGGGTAATAAATAATAATAATAAATACCAATGCATGACTGCATACGGGTCAATCTTAACTGTTAAAAATGCATCGTATTATCTATATCATCATGCAGGGAGAAAAATTATACTCGATACTCTTAGAAAATGTCAACAGGCTTTGAATACCTTCAATCTGTGTTTGTTTATTATACATGCATAGTTAACTCAAACACTTTAAAATAATACAAGTTTGTGTGCATTGCTGTAATTTAAATTTCATGAACTGTGACGTTTGAAACCGTTTGGGTCATAAGAATGACCTTTAACACCATCATACACTTTTTGAATCTTGGAAGCAAGTTGATAATTTGAGCCATTCCAAAACATGGCAATGTAGTTCGCTTTGAGCTGTTCCACCTCAGATTCATAAATTCTTAACAAACTGAAATTAAAAAACTGTTTTTTAAGGTTCATACACTGAGGCTGTTCGCGTGAAGTGGTTGGTTTCAATACGCTGCGTCTAATGTATACACACGCTCGCTCATTGAGCAAAACAGCTACGCGGTTACCATTTTACCCAACTTCACCATGTAAATTTTTAAACTTCATAAGCCTGTAAATTTCCCCCCCCAAACGTCTACTCAATCGTCTCAACGGGCATTCGATTCAGAATTACAAGATCTTCATATTCTATTTAAGTTCAAGCTGTAGACGTTTAGGGGGAAACATCTGTGAGCGATTCAATTTTGTATTGTTAACAGCTGTGGGTTTCGAAAGTTGAAAATTTTAATGTTTTTCATGCCCATCAATGCTTAAGAATCATAATTGGGATAGGAAACTATAGCATTGTGCGTGTAGCTTCTTTTACTAAAAATGGTTTATGCATCAATCGTGGAAGTTTAAGCTCCATAATATCAGCGTTAGGACTTCAAAATTAAAAATTAAAAGCGCTATCGTAATCGCCGATAAAACTGCATTTATGAGCCAAATGTTAAGGAAATCGGCGACTTGAGTGCGTACTGAAACCAACCACTTCACTTGAACCTACTCACTATCATTGCTTTATACAATCGTTCACATTGTCCCCATTTAAATGCTCACTAAACTCTAGAAACTACAGGTGGGTATCAGTAACAAACTTATCACCTTCATGTTCCTCATCAACAGCCAACTTTGTTTTCAATTCATTCTTCTCGACATTTGGGTTTTGTAAGCATTTTAATTTCAAAACCAGTTTTTTGAAAGGGTTAACATGCGTTTCAATAATGTCAGCAGCAATCGAGAACTCTATCCTATTTTTGTAAAGAATTGTTTTCAAATATACTCTAATCTAAATTTGTAATAAACTGAATGTGTTTCTTAAAGTATTCACATCTAGAAGTATGTATTCAACTGTGTTCGTCTTAGAAGTATTAAGAATCCCGAAAAACTTCAATTTGACGGAATCTTTTCGGGATTTAATTCTACAGTTTTCTTTCTATCAAACTAACGATTGAGCAATTAGTTATTACTTTTCAAAATCAATTTTTATCTTTCCTAAGTGCTAAATTTAAAAAAAAATTAATTAAGTTATAGTTTACGAATTAACTAAACTGTTTTTTTTGAATGGGGTAGAAACAATCTGTTTTCTAACATGCACAAAGATGTGGGTGTTTTCGAAAGTAACATTTTCTCTAGTGAAAATGAGAGTACATCCATCACATATGTGTAGCATAACATTCATATCGTGCAATTCAAGCAAGAAATAATTCGTTAAACATATTTTTTGCTTAAGTACATTATATATTGCGTATGTTTCACGCAAGTTCTCATGTGCAAGCATTAATGTATGAGGTATAGACAAGGGCAAGCTCTGTTTTAAGTTTGTGTTTTACAGCTTGGAAGATTGATTGATTGATTTTAAATTATTACATCAAACATCATTTTAAGTGAATATGTTTGACAAAATTCGTCCAAGTTAATAAATGACAATGCTCAGGAAAGTTTGCTTCAAATCTCGTTCCTTTGAATAACTCGAGAGCTGGATGGTCAAGGCAGACTTAATAAAATTAATTACACGAACTAAAATGATGAATAATGTTTTATTTGTATATCATCTTCATTTTTTTGTGATTGAATCTTGTAAGCAGCAGCTTCAAAGGTAAATAAGCATGTACTTTTGTACTCAGGACAATGACATAATGTATTTGGATTGAAACGAAGCCAGCCAAAGTGGTTGCATTTAAATTCATTGTGATTATGTATTATGATTTTTATGTTCTGAAACTCTAACCTCATCCATGAGTATTAAAGTATAAAATTTAAAATGAAAGAATGTTTGTAACATTTCGTGTATGTACATATATTTTATATCAACAGAAATTAAACGCTTTCACAGACAGAAAATAAAGGAAAGTGGAACGACAGCAATACATTTAGAAAGAAAACTGTCGTTTGTGATAGGTACCTAAATCTGACTGTCACGTAGGCCCATACATAGATGCCTTCTTTGCATCAGAACATACAGAAAGAGCATACAGGTTTATTCAGAACACTCTTAAGTGTGCAGACTGTACATGTAATGTAGATGGTACCTCTACTTTGTCTCTCAAGCTGCAAAGTTCCATTAACTACTCAAACCCAGTTTTGTCCCTAAGCTCGTAATCTTATGAATGCGTTAGTGGATTGTATATGTCCATACTAGACATGTATGCATTACCACTCGTTCTCGCTTACTCCAACGTTCATACCTAGTCTCAAGTTTACCTAGTAACTTGCATCCCTTTCAACCTCTTCGCAGGAACCACACACAAAATTTAGGGGCACTAACAACACCATGTTTCAAACACTCAAAAAGTTCATGTACTTGTGCGATTTCAACAGAGTGTGTATATTGCACTCTACAACAAGTAAGTTTTCATTATTATTTCACCGTTACACACCAAGTTTTAATAATTTATAACGTTCCCTAGCACAGGTGTGTACACAGGTGTCAATAATTCGAAGTGTCATTGACGTTTAGCTCGTAAACCTGTAACAAACGTTAATGAAATAGCCTGCAAGGATTAACCGGCATGCGTACAGACTTTTGACTAAAAGTTTTGCAAATTTTAACTTTTGGGAAACCGTAATATAAAGTCTATTATATTTTAAAAATATAATCAACTGTGGTAAAATAGCAAGTAAGTAAGGAACGTAAAAACATTTTCCTCTCTTCACTGAATAATATTTGTCTACGCAGAAATCACATTCGTTACTGACTTATAACCTTTTAAAATTTCAGAAGTACACCTCATCCAGTTATCGAGCCGCAATTATAACAAATCAAGATATGACTGCCGACAACCAGTTTAAATGTATATTTTGCCTAAAAAATGTACCCAGTATTCACCACTGATGAGACATCTTCTTGCACACGTTAGAGAGAAACCGTTTTTCTGTTCCATTTGTGGAATGGCGTTTGGCCAAAAAGGGTCCCTGACACGTCACTTAAAAGTTCACACTGCACTGTAGTAGAGCCCTTTATTTGCGGGAAGTGTGGTAATATTTACAGGCAAAAATGCAATTTGAAAGCACATTTAAAGATACACGAAGCAGGAGGAAAATCATTTAAATGTGTCTTTTGCAGCAAGGTGTTCAGATCTCTAAAAGAGCTGTTTATTCACATAACAACACACACCGGAGAAACGCCTTATAAATGTAATGTTTTCTTTCGAACGTTTAGCCAAAAACAGAATCTCGAAGCTCATTTAAGAATTCACACGAACGAAAAACCTTTCAAATGAGATGTTTCCGAAAAAGACTTTCGTAACAGCTCGAACTTAAAACGTCACCTTAAATCCCACAGGGGAATGGGGGAGTAGCAACTTGAATTTATTTGTACGGCAAACCATTCACACCATTGTTTGGTAGCAGAACCAGACATATTAGAGATTATTGAATGTCTGCAATAAAACAGCTATTGACGCATTGTTTCGTCAGTAATTGGAAAAATTGTGGCAAAAATTTATGTTTAAAATGTGTACTTAATAAACACTAAGGCATACCTTTGAAATACTTAAGAATGTGTACAATATCTACCACTTTTTCTGTACTAAGATTATTTTTTTATTTTTGTTTTACTCAAATGTTTAAGTTTACTTTTAAAAACTACTCTTGTAACTAATTTAAGTTGGTTTGAGCTTCGTTTGAAATAAATGCTACGCAATTTCTTTTAATTTTCGTTAAACTTGGTTCTATCTTTTAGACAAGCATCTAAAAATCCAAATGGTAGCATGCATAGTTATACTCTGTAAAACGTTTCATTGAATTCACTCTGTAAAACCATACTTTATCAACGTAAAGTTTTTAAAACTTGACTTGTGTTTGCTTGCATGTGAGGTTTTGCAAATTACAAGATTTTCCTTGTTTATTGATGTGATTTTTTTTCTTTTGTCCGTTTTCATAATATTTCGTCTGTAACTTCAGTACTGCTTAAAGAGGTTCCAAATCGTGACATGGTATAAGATGATTAGTCAAATGGAAGTTTTTATGAATGTGCAAAGTATGGAATAAAATTATTCTCCCATGTATTAAATTAGTTCGTAAAAGTCTTTGTTTTATGATGACATTGATGCTATTTTAATATTATTATTGAATACAGTATAACTAGCTAAACAATTCATGACTGCAGAAAATTATTGTGGAAGCTCATCATTAGTTTTTGGTCGACACTTTGGACGTTGTCCACGTCGTTGTTTTTGATTTGACGTGCCGCTGTAGAATTATCAGTTAAAAATCGGCCTTTTCAATTTCCACACCATCTGCAGAAACTACTGGCAAGTTGCTTTTAACTTTCACTTTGTGACTATCTACTTCATCAAGAAGCCTGCAAGCTTCAACAATTTCTTCTTCAATATGGCGAAGTTCTTCTTGACTCAAGTGGGAATTATCTCCATTCATGGGCAGGCTTTCCACAAGGATCTTGCTATTATTCAGTTCATTCAGAATGCAAACCGTCCACGAGGATAAGAGGTCCAGTTGCTTATTGGTGTCTTCAACCGTATAGAAGTACATTCATAAACTTTTTCAAAATATTATTTGTTGTTTTGTAGTCAAGAAATCGCTTACATCGGCGTCTTTGCTATCGCTATCACGTTTAAACAGGCTTTTGTTAGTTATGGAGAGTTGTTCTCCACTGCATTCTAACCATCCCCCAAGGGTCTCCTTCTAACTTCTTTTGTCCTACTTGAATGTATGAGCAGCTCCCAAAATTGAGCAAAATGAGCTAGCATCCTTTCACCGAATACGCTTCCATAAGTCCATTGCGAGGTATGAAAATATAATACTACAACTTCGCGGAATAAGAAAAAAAATTGGCTAACAAAATTCATTCTAATGCCGTAATATCAATACTCGTATTGCGGAAGTCAATGTAGTTAATACTTACTTGGCATTTTAATTATTAGGAGCGTGAACTAATTCATGTAGCACGTCAATTCTGTATCATCATACTACTTTTATAATCGCAAGTTAACGAAACCAATGGCATATAAATGATAGCTCAGATGAGACTGACAGTCAAACTAACACAATTTAATTTACATCCGCTACTTCAGTTTCACAAGTAAAAACCACAGTGACGTCGATTAGTAGGATAACTGTGCAAACCATAATCCATTTCTCCTTATTTTGCGCCTTGACTATAATTTCAAAAAAACATTTTCAGTTTAGTAAGGGGATATGCAATAGCTGAATATTGGAATAAATGTGCAAGCGTTAACATGCTGCATTACTGAAATTCAGACGAGAATATAACATAAAATTCGCATTGTTGTGAAATTATATGTGGGACAAGGTTATGAACATTTGGATTAATACAAGGGAAAACATGTTATTTTAAGAGTTGGACAAGGACAGAGTATGTATTATTGAGGGTAAGTTCTATAAAATCGAAGATTGTAGAAGAATGCGATTACGAGAGCAGAATGAAAAGAGTGATAATATGGAATAAGTTGTAAATATAGGCATAGTAAATAATTGCAATAAAGGTTCGTTTCGTGTTATAATTACCATGCCTGAAATGTTTTACAAAACTTGTAGCTGACGGATGTACCCAAGTTCCAAGCTTCCTCGAACACCGAGTTTTCCGCGCGGATTGGATGCATTGCCCCCAATCCTTCGCTGTCAGTCGCGCTTCGTTTAAGTCCTTCTGAACTTGTTCAACATTCACATGCAGGTTAAACCTAATAGTCCTCATTTTACATTTTCAAACCAATTTCCACCAAAACTTGAACGTTCGCGAATACTACTGTTCAATAAAAATCTACTTTAAGAAATTAAAACGGGCCAACTCTTAATGAAACTAATATCAAACCTAAATAACACAAAAATTAGCTTAACCATAGGAAACGAATGGAGATTTCGTTCATGTGTCGTAGTTATTCCAAAAAATCGCTTACTTTTTCCGACACAAATAGTTATTTTGAACCTTCATTGCTCTCCGGTATTTCCCG
>LJIJ01002008.1:0-32642 GCA_001718145.1 Orchesella cincta
ATTCTGTAAATGTGCTGTTACGGAGAATAGCTTGTTATAAAATGAATAAAGTCCAAATACATACACGTCAAGTCAAGTTTACGTGTTCAAGTGCAAAATGCTCATAAAATAAAAAGCAACACACGTATATCATTCTGTTCAATTCACTCTCTGGCAAACGTTGTATACGTACGCTGCAGACAAGTCCAGTAAGATATTTAATAGTATAGTTACGGAGAACCAATATAACCAAATTGAATGTAGTCCAAACTACAGCCATGGGAAGTCCAGTATACGTGTCCAGGTGACAAATGCTCTAAGTGTTTTTTTCTGAATTGTTGGTAAACTTTGTAGACGGAGTATGGCGATATGTTACGAAGTAAATTTTTATGAGATATCGCTAGGAATCTTGTAACTACGCACCTTCCTAAAAACAGGTAAAAATTGATGATCAAGGTTTTACACGTAGCCTAACCTATGTGGCTCCGTAACGAGTTTTAACGAAAAAATGGAGTTTTCCCACATGAAATATAGTCCAAATAAATGTATAAATAGTCAAGTTTACGTGTCCAAGTGCAATATGCTCCAACTATGCACACTACTGGAATTTTTATGAATTTGTACACGGAGCATTGCCAATACGGTACGATGTAAATTACATTGAATCCGGTCAATACGTGCGTTCCTTAAAACACGTAAAAATTGCTGATCAGCGGTTTTACACGTAGCCTAACCTATCTGCCTCCGTAACGAATTTATCAGGAAAAATATTTTACACAAACAGTTGCAAATAATTGTACAAGTAAGAACCTTCAGAGGCTCAAGTAGCAAAAGAAGAGGTACGTTTGTCACCATCTCCCTAAAGTCAATATCTAGCAAGTATTTCTATTTGCTCTTTCTGTTGTGGGCACTATGGTTCTCAGACAAAGTTATTTCAAGTTAAAATACAATTAACGTTTTGTTACGGAGAATAGCTTTTAATAAATTGTCTGAATGAAAAGTCCGAAATACATGTTAAGCTAAACATTTTACGTGCGCAGGTGCGTTATGATAATAAAATAAAGCATATACATATAGATAAGTCTGTTAAATTCACTTTATTTTCATTGTCGTATATGTGCGTTGCAGACAAGTCATTCAAGTAAAAATATTTTAACAGTCAAGTTACGGAGAAGCCCTTTTTCAAATGATATAAGTTCTGAATACATGTAGGTAAGCCAAGTTTACCTGTCCGGGTTCAATATGCTCACGCTATGCACTTACCCAGCTGGAGACTTTTGTAAAAAGCAAATGCACTTTATAAAACTAATTCTTTTGTAAAGAATGTTTGTGATTAAATGCTTCACACAAAGGATGGATAAATAATTTTTCATAGGAAATACCGTAGCTCCGGAACTATGAGTAAAAATTTCTACTTCTCCGTAACTATAAATTCTAAAATTTGTCATCTCCGTAACATAATGAAAATTTGATTTTCCCATGTTAAATTGCACTTACGAAAAACCCTTGTTACGGACTTTTTTAGAAAAAGTCACTTTAAAAAACCGGGTTTTTCGAAAACTACCCGCTTTTTCGGTGAACACGCTTGGACACTTTTACTCAGCACTAAATTCTCTATCGAATGGCACCAAAATTTTTGAAATCGGTGATGTCGAAAAATGGTCGTTTATGCCGTCAGCAATCATAACTAACCAATGCAAGTTTATCAATCAAGTTATCAATTTATCAAGTTTATCAAGTTTTATCAGTTTATCAAGTTTATCAAGTTTATCAAGTTTATAGCTAGTTTATCAGTTTATCAAGTTTATCAAGTTTATCAGTTTATCAATAGTTATCAAGTTTATGCAAGTTTATCAAGTTTATCAAGTTATCAAGTTTATCAGTTTTCAAGTTTATCAAGTTTATCAAGTTTATCAAGTTTATCAAGTTTATCAAGTTTTAGTTTATCAAGTTTATTCAGTTTTTATGCAAGTTTATCAAGTTTATCAAGTTTATCAAGTTTATCAAGTTTATCAAGTTTATCAAGTTTATCAAGTTATCAGTTTATCAAGTTTATCAGTTTATCAAGTTTTCAAGTTTATAAGTTTATCAGTTTATCAAGTTTAATCAAGTTTATCAAGTTTATCAAGTTTATCAAGTTTATCATCAAGTTTATCTAAGTTTATCAAGTTTATCAAAGTTTATCAAGTTATCAGTTTATCAGTTATTCAAGTTTATCAAGTTTATCAAGTTTATAATTTAATCAAGTTTATCAAATTTATCAAGGCAAACTATCTTTTGTGAAGCTTTCACATTAAAAGTGGTACTCCATTCCAGTAGTATACTGTGAGAAAGTGATGAGTTGCATACATAAAAACTGAAAAAATGAATTGCAATTGCAAACATAAACAGAGAGAAAGAGATGACGATGAGAGATTGGAACTCGGATAAGTATGAAATGAAACATGTCAGTTCTAAATTATTGTTTTTGTGATGATGATTATTATGAGAATGTTGTGCTGGTACATGGCTCGTAATAATACAATGTTTACAGAGAAACATCAAAAGAACAAATGTATATATGACTGAGGTGGCTGAACATCTTACGAAAATGAACTGAGCTCGGCCGTTTTGCCATAATCATAATGGAAGAGAATTGGGGTGAAAATGTGGCTGTAAAAGTAGAAAATAAAGGTATTATTTTTATTTGTGCATACATATCTTCTTTGTATGAACTCCGACATTGCGGGGCCAGCCATATTTTCGGTTCGGTCAAGTGAGCACAAGTGTGCACTTGAAACAATTTGAAATTCAATGAAATGGAAAATAGAACGTGAGTGAATGTGAGGAGGGAGGAAAAGAAACAAAAAAATTGTGGAATATCCATCCATATCATTGACTTTTAGAATGTTGCTGAGCATTGCTGACCATTTATCTCCAGAAGAGAATGAAAGGGTAGAAGAAAAATTATTGCATATTTTTTTTTTGGAAAAGGATGAAGTTTAGCGTATGGCATGCATACCAAAATAGGCTCACTCTCATTCTCATTCTGCTCATTCTGTTTCTCATGCATTTTCAATGAAAGACAATGCAACGGAGCTTAGGTTTCTTTTTTGGATGAGTATAATATTGGAGAGGATTTCAACTTTAGCCATCCATCCGGGAAAGGAAACAGTTTGGAAGGAGTTGAAGGGGAAAATTCCACAAGTAATTTACGTAGCACATTCTTCCTCCAGTTTGCTTACTTGTTAATTTTTCTGAGCAACAAAACACCGGCTTTGGGCAAAAGGGGAAATAATAATAATTGTGATTTGGAGTTGGAGAGCACATAAGTTAACTCTCTTGAAAGGCTCCTAATACGCTCTCAACTCAACTGTACTCTGGAGCATTTAGCCTTGTAAATTGTGGGAGATGAGGTGGATGCAAAAAATATGAGGATGATTATATTGTTGATCTTTTGCCGGTAGCGGTTCATGTGCACCACTTGCAGTACAAGGAAAATCATGGCTTCTCATTAAAAACTACTGCATCTTGCCTGATACTCTTAACAATTACGAAGATTATGGGATTATGGAGGATAGTAAGCTCTCTAACATGCATAGCAGTAGAATGCACTTGAATAAAGTGCGTATTTCATTGCCAGTCCGTGAGCTCTGCCTGTTCTGCAAAAACCACGATCATTAGTTATATGTAGTTTGTACGGGAGTGGAAGCAATAATTGCATCTCTGTGGTCGATTTCAAAAAAGCTTTCCCAGCCTAACTTTTAACATTGTAATTTTCATACGCACAAATGATTGTGAATGAAACGTGCTAGAGAAAGGGTTTCTTGACGTTGGAAAGCAAAAGTAACTATTAGTTTGGGCAAGAGTTGACTTTCGAAAAAGCATGAAAAAATATGCAGGGCTTTGACACGTTTTTCAATCGGATTTAGAAAGAGGAGAGGAGTGAAATGAGTGATTGAGATTTGAACGTACGCACCACGCACGTTTTGAAATAAGATAAAACTGCTTCCTTCTTATTCTTCAGCAGCCGATGCTGTTGTTCCATCATTAAGGGAAGGCAAGCGAGGGTTGAACATTGAACTTGAAGTTAAAGTCAAAACAGGAGCTCAAAATTACATTTATTAGAGATTGCCGCTTTTGAGAAAGCCGTGCCCTCCTCATTTGACATTTTTAACGGTTTCCTCATATTATTTATGTTGTTGGGAATAATAAACGTTTGTTGGAGAAAGGGGTTGAAAAAGTTAACTTGCTCTATTATCCGCTTCCATTTCAGATTGCAACTTCTTCAATGCAGAGGATTACAATCTGCGTCAACGAATTTACAGCGGATTCTCTCCAGCCAGTTCACTATATTTTTGATAATTGAGTAACCGCCCTGTCCACCCTCTCCTCAACTTAGTTTACTGCCCTCTTCTCTTGATTAACCCTGAACTCTTGCAACTCGAGAAACAAGAGTAGCCCTAAACAAAATTTTCGACGGCAGCAGCAGTTCCATATAATTTACTCAAGGACATTGACATTTCGATTTTACCTACGTCATCCTCTGTCGTATAAAACAAAATAATTGTGCAATAATGCTTTCACAACATTGTCCCCCAAAATAGTCTTTTCTTTTTCATTTATTCCCCTTATTTCTCCTCATTATAGTTTTCGTATGATTCCTCTACTATTCATCGCTAGATTGTACAATGCTGATTGAAAAAAGATAGGATATATATAAGTACATTTGTTTGTTTAATAATATCTTGCATAACACGTTTAATGAGCAACTTTCCTTCCGTCCTTTTTTTTGTGAGGGGGAGAAACATATATTTAGCTTTTCTCTTGAGCTGTTTCTAAAGCAAAGGAGAAACAAGATGACTTACTGGCTTCCTTTTTTTGTTTATCCTTATGGTTGATATAAAAAGGAGATGTTTAATAGGGTAAAATAATGTTGGGATTTCAGCTGTTGTTTTGTTGGCAGTCTTCCTCACTCGGACTGACTTGTGACGGAGTTGATAATGATGAAGAGAAATGATACCAGGAAACAGGAGTAATGCCCCCAAAAATGCAGACACAAAAAAATAGTCACCAAACTTAGCAACGTTTCCTTTGGAAGAGGTCATTAGTGGAGAAAAATCTGGGAAAATGAAAAAAGTAGGAATCTTCTTATAAAAAGTCCCTGACTAAAATTTATAATGAGAGATTGCCGCTAATATTTTGAAATGACAATGAAATACAATCAACTTTCTTGTTATTTTGATCAACATGCAAAATGTAAATGATCATTGATCACAATCCAGGGGATCATCAGTCTCAATTTTGTATTCAAATTGAAATAAGGCGCTTCCTCATCTAAAATGATAATGATGGTCCCCAAGAAATAAAAAGGAAGAGTAGTTTATTCTTAAATTGCTCCCATTTCCGGAGAATCAGGAGAATATTTGGTGTACTGATCCCGAGTGATGGATAATGATGATCAGATGGTGGTGAAAAGTGGAAATAAAATAAATTCCCTCACAAGAAACCGGAGCAAAGGAGCTGATTGAAATATTTAGTGGTGTGGTGATGGAAATAAATTGCATCTCAATGCATCCTCACGTTTAAATCTTTTATATTGAGCTTGTCTCCCATTTTTTATCGTTCCCCATGTATTTCCTCTTGTCGTACAAGATATTGTGGTTGATTTCTGGAGACATGATAATGAGCCCATTGTTGGCTCAACTCTCGTAAATCTTATTTCCCCAATGGAGAAAGAGACAGAGAACTGGGAGCTCAAGGAAAGGAGAGCAGACACACACACACACAAGACACACGATCACGATCAAAAAGAGTGTGGAGCAATGTGGTTGGGTTTTTGGGTGTCTTGTTTACTTGTTATTATCATTTAAGCCTGGAGCTTAAAAAAAGAAGACACACAGCTCTTCCTCCTTTCTCCGTCTTGAGAAAAGCGGAGCTCTGCCGTTGCCACCACTTTCACCGCATAACTAACAAAGTGTTTTGTGGCTCAGTTTTTGGCTTCTTTTGGTTGTTACAACTGTTTTCTCAGCCAAAAGTCAAAATGAGATGCACGGCAAGTCTTAAAATGGCAATCATAATAACAATAAAAGGTTTTACATTATCAGCGAAAAATACCTAACAGATGTGAAAATCGGAAAGCTTTTTATTTATCCCTGTTATTTGAGACTCCATAATATATGCACGGAAGAAAAGGGCAAGAGCTTCCTCAAATAAATATCAGTCGAGAGTGAGTCCAATCTTGGAAATTTATCAGCAAATTTAGTTGCAAGACAATCACATAAATCAGCTCGTTAATAATATTTCTATGAGAGGAGCTACTGAACTGATTATCTGCTGCTCGCAAGCTTGTTCCCCATAGTCAAAATTGTTGAGATTATTATATATTACCTGAAACGGTGTGACCCACACATAAGCTCAAAATGAGGAACGTGGTGGTGACCAAGGTGGTAAGGAAGGATGAGCCACCTGAACTCCTTCCACTTTTAGAACTAGTCCACATTACGGAATTACTGCCAAGTTTAACACTTTTCAGTTCATGATCACTTCTGCAATGCTGGAGAGAGCTGCTATTCCCACCCTTTCTTCGCTGATGAAGACGGGAGCTGAGTTCTACCCCCAAATCTTCGGCTCTGCTTGGAGAACCCATTGATATTGATGGAGGGAAAACAGGTGACTGGCTGCGTGCATTTTTAGTGAAAATCTTTTGAATACTGCTTTTTATCAAGTATTTAATCGTCTAATCATATTTATTACATCCTTTGAGACGCTTTTGGCATTGAACAACACAACAACTTAATTTGTATTGTGTAACAGGATAAAAAAGGAGGAACTGGAGATTATTAAGTCATCGTTGCTTAAAAAATGAGTTGAGTCTTGTCGTTTTTTTTTTGAAAAGGAGTTGGAGAAATGGTAAGAAATATGATTTATGTTACACATGAACAGAGTAATAACGCGTGAAATCACCGCCTAGTACATGCAATTCCAGTCGACAGTTTCCACTTTCTCTTTCTTTCTATTCTTTCCCCCTTTTCCTGTTCGGTTTCACTCACAGTCAGACAGAGCCAACTACTTTATATGGAGTTGTTGGAAAAGAGCTCAGAGCTTGTACGGAGCCATTTTATATGAGGAAAAAACTTTCTCTCCTCCAGACTTGTCTTCCGTTTCCTTCCCCAAAAACATGTTTTTATGATTTACTTGCACCCTTGAGTCTCATCCTCATCGATGATAAACACGCGTATTTTTAACAAACTTACATCCTATGAATTTTATTCCACTTTTTCATCCAGTTCCAGTTGTTCTGCTGATAAACTGAGAGGAACTGTGATCTCTTGACTTTTGCAAGCCACCCACGCTATTTCACATTGAGTTCAGGGTGAAGAGTAGATGGGATTCTCAACTTGCCCCAAATTTTTGTAGCTTCAGTACAATGAACTATGAGCTCCGTAGCCAAAATTAGAAACAAGAACAGTTGTAGGATAAACTTTAGTATTTATGTCTGATGTCCAATGTGACACTGGTCCAGCGTGGTCAAAAGACTGGAGAATATAGAAAATCTCTCGTCATGTTTCTGGGCAGCTCACGGGTAAAAACGAAATTGGTATTGGTTTATGAGAACACACACGATAGGAGCGAGCAATGCAAGCGGAGACACTCGTCACAGGAGAGAATTTGAGCAGTATGCAAAAATGTGTTTTCTTGGGTGCATCCACAAAACTATATGGAGAGGGCGAACAATGAAGCAACAAGACTGATTTGTTGGTAGGAAGGGTGACTGACTCAAGATGGTTTTCACTACGATTCCAATACCACTATGCATTCTCACCGCACCGCATGTTACAACTGGATAACTCGATGGAAAACGGAGAGAGGAAGGAAATCGGGTGGTTGCCTCATACAATGTAGATACAAGGAGCAGTAGCCGTGCATGGGAAAGAAGGGTGGTCTTATTCTGGATGATGCTGCTGCTGCTGGAAAAATATATAGCCTACTCTCCTCAGCGTTTGGTGGTAGTGAGGTTTCCCTGCTTTGACTTTTTGCCATGTTGTTGTGCAATGTTGAATGTCTGTCCTTCTTTAAGAACCTATCCCAGCTGCGTGTACATTTATTCTGCTGCTCGTCTCTCGGCTCCTCAATAATATAAATTGTCACCCAAGCTGTTCCACAGCACAATATATGCATAGAAGAGGAAGCTGTGAGTAAAAAAAAGAGCAGAGTAGTTTGCAAAGAGAGGAGGAATAGCTGGTCAGGAATAGAATAGAGGTCAGGAAAAGTATGGGAGTACGTAACTTAAAATAATTGTTTTTTGAATGACGCTAACATTTCAAAACAAGGAGTAAAACAAGTTTTAGCGTTGGAAATGTGTGTGTTGAGCTCCTTTGCTGGCTCCCAATGAAATGTATGTATAAAGAAGAATAGCTCGCTTGTTTGTTTTAACATGATTCCCCTAATTACAAGCTTGTTTTCACTTTTGTTTTCTTTTCCAAAGAAAATCCCAGTAAATCCTTGAGACAAAGTCAAGAAACTTTGTTTCAGAGAAGACAATGCATTGGGAAGTATTTAGGTGTAAAATATATACACATTACCGTTACCGATCCTACTCAGATTTGCACAGCGCCTAAGAGTTTTAATTCACACTGCAGTTCTGGCATAGAAGTGATAAACAAAAAATTTCTCAAAAGCCTTCCTTCACATTGGATAAAAAATGTCAAGTTCCCATTCAATCGTATGCAAGGATTATAATGTATCCCTGCTAATTTGAATGATACAAAAATTGTATTGCTGTAAAAGAAAGGCCGACACTAATCATCCACAAAAAACAACAGTGGTATCTCGCTTATTTAGAAGGTTTTCACAAGGCAGTGGCAATATGGTACACCAGTTCAAAAAACGGGCAGAGTTGGTGGTATGTATCCAACATGACAAGCTAGCATTCGTATAGAAAGAGGCTGCATTAACTATATCTTCACTACAAAAGCTTTCCGTCTAACATCTAAGAAAAGCTGAAAGGAAAAATGGCTTCATCAGCATTTTGTGCACTTTGAAATACCGTTAGGCTGAATAGACCATAGGAAAATTTGGAGCCATTTAGCGCGGTAGGGGTGAGTCAATTTACTATTCCCTATCAGATTTTGGAGGGGGATATTTGCTGAGGCGATACGTTGGGATCCCTCACTGAGTCTCGATGGAAAATTTGTGAGTTTTGTCCGTTGAACACTCGACAGTAACGTGTCCGAAATGGTTTCTATTGGGGACAAGCATGTGTTAAATGTAACATTTCAAGAATTCCTTCTTGTCATCCAGTAGAGAAATAATTAGCTCAGTAAAATGGGACGAGTCATGTATTACACGTGGTTTCTGATGTCTGTACACCAGCTCCCACGTCTTTATTTATAAGCAAAGAACGGCTACTTTTTATTAATGGCGCCAACCAGATGGAGTCAGCCCAACTGTCAGAACTCTAGTTACATTTTGGCTGGTTCTACAGTATAACCAAACCCTCCAAAACGGTTTCTCCAATCCATGGCTTTATGCCAGAGCGCACAGTGGACAATCAATTGCCGGAAAATTGTGCCATCTAATAAATTCATAACAACTTAACAGCAAAAGAAATGCTTTCAAGACATGAAACTTTTGGTGTAAAAGTAGAAGGTCGCCTAAAGGACACTTAAAATCTCAAAAAAATAATGTCTCATGTAACATATCTAGTTTCAACGTCTGTCATACTAGACATCCATTATATTGACAAAAAAGTTACAAAGACAGATGTACCTCATATTTAAAGAAACCAAGGATCGATAACCTAACCTAATATAACAAGGATACAAACAACCACTTTTCTATCGGATACGGGAAAACCCAAGTTTTTGGGAATTATTCTATTCTAGATATAAATTAAACTATCAAATCTTGAATGCTTTCCGTGTGATATAGGAAATCCTGATAGTGTAAGTATAACTCAGGAAACAAGCTGTTTAGACAAAACCGACAAACAGACGAGACGCTGGGATGTCCCCACTCAACTCGGAGGGGGCTAGCTTTTGGAGGAATACTACTAAACTCGGACATTATTTTGGATTCACTCAAAGTCAGATAACCCTGGGAGCATCCGGATTATTGCTATTGGAGAAATTCAAGGGTAGAGGCAAACTTCTTATGCAGAGACAAACTCGAAGTAGTTGAATGTTCATTGTTCATTCATTTCCATTTGGTAATATACTTGTGCAGAATGAAGCATGAGGTCTGCGGCTTTATCGGGCAGTTTATCAAATTCATAAAGGAACAAACCAGATAACAATGCTTCGTACTGACAATGACACGAAGGATTTTGTGGATAAAGAGCTCCAAACCTTACTAAATGAACATTGCATTATATGAAGAACGAGTGAAGTTTATTCACCGGAAACAAGTGAAACTATTGAACCGTCGTATAATACTTTCAAAGATGCATCCAGAAAATGAAGATTGGAAGCATTGGAACAACACTTTTATAGGCAGAGGCTGTCGATGGGTTATCCAACTATGTCCCGGAACATTTCATGCCAGAATAGTCGACATCTCTCAATGCTGAAGTAGAAATTCTATCAACAACAAAAGATAGTAGTCAATCTGGTGAACAAAGTTGTAGCCAGCACTAAGATAATAAGACGATTGACAATTTTTTGTTGCATCAGGAAGACTATAATGCACTTAAAACAGTATAATCTCAACCAACATGATTATATTTTACATCAACAGCTGCCTCATCAATTACAAATCCACCATTCAAGAAGCAGCTAGAGGAAGAGGGGAGGCGGTCAATATTTTAGTTGGACATTACCTAGCAGATAGAGGGATAGATAGTTTATTCTGTTTCATAAAATTGAGCCAACAGCCCCCACACGATTTATGTAGTATTTTTTGGAGAATCAAGTGCAATTCCTTGAACAAATCGTAACCTGAATATAAACAAATAACTGGCTCCCTTCAGGAGCCAGTCAAAACAAATGGAAGATATGCTTGATACTTGGAGAAATTGACTTCTGACAACAATATTAATGGTAAATTAAATACATGTACACATGCTATATGGTAGGTATACTGCAACGTTTCGCTGCAGCGTTCCGGATGAATCCACAAATTTGGTGTACGTCTTCTCGAGTAGTATATTGGAGCGCTTTGTGGAAGTAACGTCGATTTTGGACTTTTAGTAAGACTGCCTTAGTTAGGCTGGAACGTAGGTTAAGGTAGAGCTTGCATATGTAGAAAACGCGGAAAAGGTCATCATTTCCCGCTGTTTTACAAATGGTGCAGTATTTGGTAGGAGGGAAAATGATTTTGGTACAGTTGATATACAAATTGAGGAAGTTTAGTCTGTCAGGGTGTAGCCGCAGTTGGGCAAATAATCGTTTCTTGTAAAGTGACATCGCTAAGTTGAGATATGGCTCACGGTTAGAATTGTGCTTCATTCTTGCATAAAGTGAGCTGAATTTTGAGCTGCTTTCAAGTCTTGCAAGGTCCTCAGCTTCCATATGCTGTTGTACTGCGAGCCACGTTGGTGTAATGGACTCGTGGCGTTTTTCCAGCTCCAGATTACAAAGATTGATTGAGTCTTTTGCCCGCAGTCAACAATGATTTTCTGCAAGGAATGTAGCCAAGTTGGATGCTTATATTTTTCGGGCAGACCTGTCATTTCGTCTAAGCAAATCCTCATTAGCCTTGATTTAGAGAAGTTTGTGACCTTGAGCCACCATCCTAAAGATCTTTTGAGCACTGTTGAAACTATGTGATCTGTTGCGGTTTCAGGCGAAGCATGTACCCTGGTGTGCAGTCGGAAGCGTAAGCAGGCGCTTTAGGAACTTGAGCTGAATCTGTTCCAATTCTTTCAAGTAGTTCACACCCCAAACTTCCCAGGCGTACAGCGGGATAGATAGGACAAAAGCTTTCGAGAGTTTTGTAATGGATGACCAGCATTGAGTGCGACTTCTCACGATAATTGAAACGACACTCCCTATGACGCTTGCACACTTATGTTAAATTTTTTCCAGATGTTTTTGGAATTTCCCACATGAACAGAAGGTGACCCCTAGGTAGGTGAAGTCCTCTACTATTTCAACTGGGTCCTCTCGGTACTTAAAAGTAAATTTGTCTCCCGATTTATAATGGAAATTGTGGAATATTAAAATTTTTGTTTTTGCGACATTGACTGTTAGTCCTTTGTCTTCACAGTACTTTGATGGACTGTCGAGCTTTTGCTGGAGATGAACAGGGTTATCAGCAAGAATAACAAGATCGTCGGCGTATGCAAGCAAATGTAATGTCGTTTTGTGGTTGATGTTTATGCCAAGATTTCTTCTATATCACCAATAAATAGTGCAAAGAAGATTGGACTAGTCAATTCGCCTTGTAAGACACCTCCTGCTACATCAAATCTTGAGCTGGGGCCTTCACTGGTGCGGACTCTCATTTTCGTTTTTGAATACATGTCTTTAAAAAATACGGATGAACATTGCACTGACACCAGCGTCGTTTAGAGTCAAAAGCTCTTGCAAAGTCTACGAAAACAAGGTGCGGCTTTATTCTCTTCATACGTCGTCTGGATATTTGTCTAATAATTTCAAGCGTAAAAATATGGTCAACACAGCCTCTTTTCTTTCGGAAACCAGCAGCAAGTCATTAGATTCCACCCATTCTTCAAGGAATGCAAGCATGATGCTTGTGAAGAGTTTTAATACTGTGTTAATAAGAGAGATGCCTCTGTAATTTTTCGGGTCGTCTGGATCACCTATCTGAGCACCTCACTAACTCAAATATCAAATTAGTTTTTCTGGTATTCACTCAGTTGCGTTGATTCTAATTGAAGAATTATACAGAGCATCGTCTCTTATTAACACAGTATTAAAAACTGCTTCACAAGCATCCATGCTTGCATTCCGTGAAGAATGGGTGAACTCTAATGACTTGCTGCTGACCTCCACCGTAGATACTCCCGCCCAAAAACCCCAATTCCTCTACACCACCCGCTTTCGTAAAGAAAAGAGGAAATCTTGTGTTGACCAT
Source organism: Orchesella cincta (assembly GCA_001718145.1). Taxonomy (NCBI): domain Eukaryota; kingdom Metazoa; phylum Arthropoda; class Collembola; order Entomobryomorpha; family Orchesellidae; genus Orchesella; species Orchesella cincta. The sequence continues at coordinate 12,997 of LJIJ01002008.1, forward strand.
ATTTTTAACGCTTGAAATTCATTAGACAAATATCCAGACGACGTATGAAGAGAATAAAGCCGCCACCTTGTTTTCGTAGAAGACTTTGCAAGAGCTTTGGACTCTAAACGACGCTGGTGTCAGTGCAATGTTCATCCGTATTTTAAAGACATGTATTCAAAAACGAAAATGAGAGTCCGCACCAGTGAAGGCCCCAGCTCAAGATTTGATGTAGCAGGAGGTGTCTTTACAAGGCGAATTGACTAGTCAATCTTCTTTGCACTATTTATTGGTGATATAGAAGAAAAATCTTGGCAATAAACATCAACCACAAAACGACATTACATTTGCTTGCATACGCCGACGATCTTGTTATTCTTGCTGATAACCCTGTTCATCTCCAGCAAAAGCTCGACAGTCCATCAAAGTACTGTGAAGACAAAGACTAACAGTCAATGTCGCAAAACAAAAATTTTAATATTCCACAATTTCCATTATAAATCGGGAGACAAATTTACTTTTAAGTACCGAGAGGACCGAGTTGAAATAGTAGAGGACTTCACCTACCTAGGGTCACCTTCTCTTCATGTGGGAAATTCCAAAAACATCTGGAAAAATTTAACATAAGTGTGCAAGCGTCATAGGGAGTGTCGTTTCAATTATCGTGAGAAGTCGCACTCAATGCTGGTCATCCATTACAAAACTCTCGAAAGCTTTTTGTCCTATCTATCCCGCTGTACGCCTGGGAAGTTTGGGGTGTGAAACTACTTGAAGAATGGAACAGATTCAGCTCAAGTTCCTAAAGGCCTGCTTACGCCTTCCCGACTGCACACCAGGGTACATGCTTCGCCTTGAAACCGCAACAGATCACATAGTTTCAACAGTGCTCAAAAGATCTTTAGGATGGTGGCTCAAGGTCACAAACTTCTCTAAATCAAGGCTAATGAGGATTTGCTTAGACGAAAATGACAGGTCTGCCGAAAAATATAAGCATCCAACTTGGCTACATTCCTTGCAGAAAATCATTGTTGACTGCGGGCAAAAGACTCAATAATCTTTGTAATCTGGAGCTGGAAAAACGCCACGAGTCCATTACACCAACGTGGCTCGCAGTACAACAGCATATGGAAGCTGAGGACCTTGCAAGACTTGAAACAGCTCAAAATTCAGCTCACTTTATGCAAGAATGAAGCACAATTCTAACCGTGAGCCATATCTCAACTTAGCGATGTCACTTTACAAGAAACGATTATTTGCCCAACTGCGGCTACACCCTGACAGACTAAACTTCCTCAATTTGTATATCAACTGTACCAAAATCATTTCCCCCTCCTACCAAATACTGCACCATTTGTAAAACAGCGGGAAATGATGACCTTTTCCGCGTTTTCTACATATGCAAGCTCTACCTTAACCTACGTTCCAGCCTAACTAAGGCAGTCTTACTAAAAGTCCAAAATCGACGTTACTTCCACAAAGCGCTCCAATATACTACTCGAGAAGACGTACACCAAATTTGGATTCATCCGGAACGCTGCAGCGAAACGTTGCAGTATTCCCACCATATAGCATGTTACATGTATTTAATTTACCATTAATATTGTTGTCAGAAGTCAATTTCTCCAAGTATCAAGCATATCTTCCATTTGTTTTGACTGGCTCCTGAAGGGAGCCAGTTATTTGTTTATATTCAGGTTACGATTTGTTCAAGGAATTGCACTTGATTCTCCAAAAAATACTACATATAAATCGTGTGGGGGCTGTTGGCTCAATTTTATGAAACAGAATAAACTATCTATCCCTCTATCTGCTAGGTAATGTCCAACTAAAATATTGACCGCCTCCCCTCTTCCTCTAGCTGCTTCTTGAATGGTGGATTTGTAATTGATGAGGCAGCTGTTGATGTAAAATATAATCATGTTGGTTGAGATTATACTGTTTTAAGTGCATTATAGTCTTCCTGATGCAACAAAAAATTGTCAATCGTCTTATTATCTTAGTGCTGGCTACAACTTTGTTCACCAGATTGACTACTATCTTTTGTTGTTGATAGAATTTCTACTCAGCATTGAGAGATGTCGACTATTCTGGCATGAAATGTTCCGGGACATAGTTGGATAACCCATCGACAGCCTCTGCCTATAAAAGTGTTGTTCCAATGCTTCCAATCTTCATTTTCTGGATGCATCTTGAAAGTATTATACGACGGTTCAATAGTTTCACTTGTTTCCGGTGAATAAACTTCACTCGTTCTTCATATAATGCAATGTTCATTTAGTAAGGTTGGAGCTCTTTATCCACAAAATCCTTTCGTGTCATTGTCAGTACGAAGCATTGTTATCTGGTTTGTTCCTTTATGAATTTGATAAACTGCCCGATAAAGCCGCAGACCTCATGCTTCATTCTGCACAAGTATATTACCAAATGGAATGAATGAACAATGAACATTCAACTACTTCGAGTTTGTCTCTGCATAAGAAGTTTGCCTCTACCCTTGAATTTCTCCAATAGCAATAATCCGGATGCTCCCAGGGTTATCTGACTTTGAGTGAATCCAAAATAATGTCCGAGTTTAGTAGTATTCCTCCAAAGCTAGCCCCCTCCGAGTTGAGTGGGACATCCAGCGTCTCGTCTGTTTGTCGGTTTTGTCTAAACAGCTTGTTTCCTGAGTTATACTTACACTATCAGGATTTCCTATATCACACGGAAAGCATTCAAGATTTGATAGTTTAATTTATATCTAGAATAGAATAATTCCCAAAAACTTGGGTTTTCCCGTATCCGATAGAAAAGTGGTTGTTTGTATCCTTGTTATATTAGGTTAGGTTATCGATCCTTGGTTTCTTTAAATATGAGGTACATCTGTCTTGTTAACTTTTTTGTCAATATAATGGATGTCTAGTATGACAGACGTTGAAACTAGATATGTTACATGAGACATTATTTTTTTGAGATTTTAAGTGTCCTTTAGGCGACCTTCTACTTTTACACCAAAAGTTTCATGTCTTGAAAGCATTTCTTTTGCTGTTAAGTTGTTATGAATTTATTAGATGGCACAATTTTCCGGCAATTGATTGTCCACTGTGCGCTCTGGCATAAAGCCATGGATTGGAAGAACCGTTTTGGAGGGTTTGTTTATACTGTAGAACCAGCCAAAATGTAACTAGAGTTCTGACAGTTGGGCTGACTCCATCTGGTTGGCGCCATTAATAAAAAGTAGCGTTTTAGGAAGCAAAAGAAATCAGTATAAATAGTTTCAAAAGAATCAGGTTTCAAAAAATCAGTATAAATAGTTCAAAAGAATCAGTATAAATAGTTTCAAAAGAATCAGTATAAATAGTTTCAAAAGAATCAGTATAAATAGTTTCAAAAGAATCAGTAAAAGAATCAGTCAAAAGAATCAGTATAAATAGTTTCAAAAGAATCAGTATAAATAGTTTCAAAAGAATCAGTATAAATAGTTTCAAAAGAATCAGTATAAATAGTTTCAAAGAATCAGTATAAATAGTTTCAAAAGAATCAGTATAAATAGTTTCAAAAGAATCAGTATAAATAGTTTCAAAAGAATCAGTATAAATAGTTTCAAACAATATGGTATCAAAAGAATCAGTATAATAGTTTCAAAAGAATCAGTATAAATAGTTTCAAAAAGAATCCAGTATAAATAGTTTCAAAAGAATCAGTATAAATAGTTTCAAAAGTAAATCAGTATAGTTTCAAAAGAATCAGTATAAATAGTTTCAAAAGAATCAGTATAAAATAGTTTCAAAAGAATCAGTATAAATAGTTTCAAAAGAATCAGTATAAATAGTTTCAAAAGAATCAGTATAAATAGTTTCAAAAGAATCAGTATAAATAGTTTCAAAAGAATCAGTATAAATAGTTTATAAATAGTTTTCAAAAGAATCAGTATAAATAGTTTCAAAAGAATCAGTAAATAGTTTCAAAGAATCAGTCAAAAGAATCAGTCAAAGAATCAGTATAAATAGTTTCAAAAGAATCAGTATACATCAACTAACGCTTCAAAAAGAAATACATCAACTGTAATAATCAGAAGAATCTCAACTGTAATAATCAGAAGAACTGATGATAATCTTCTAAATTGAAAGTGGACAAGTTTGGTATCATTTACTCGTTGGAATATACGTTTGTGTTTAAATCTATTTATAATAGTCTTTTCCTTTTGCTTGCTGGCTGCTCCTGTTTGTTTTTATTCTGTATTTGTACAGTACGTTTGATCTTTTTCTAGTTTTAATGTTGTTTTCTGCCTGCACATACATTGTTCCGTTACGGCTGATCTATGCCTGTATGTGAAGTTGTGTTCTAAAGGATACTCTCTTTGTTTTTTTCGTTACGGCTGGCGTTGTCTGTATTTGAATTGCTACGTCAAATGTTTGCCTGTATTCCCCTAAGACTTTTACATGACATTCGTTGGTGAAACGCCATAACTAGCGGCCTGACCGGGGGCGTGGGGGCGGAGCCCCTACAAATATTTGCGCTGTGCACTGCCTCCCAATTATCCTGTGAGTCATTCGTTTGGTGTGACTGATTTAAGGTACAACCGGAAATCTCCTGGTTTATGTTCATTTTTATTTGCTTGCTGGCAGACCCATGTCTGTATTTGAATTGGTCGACATGTTTGAGTGACTTTTGTCTGAACTTAAACTTTGATTTTCTTATGGATCTTATCTCCTTGTGTCAATGAGTGTATTATTATGTCTTCAACCCATTACGGCTGACCGATGCCTGTATTTGAATACGGGTATAAAATGATGACTTAGTTGTTGATGTATTTATTTCCTTTTCTTTATTTCTCCGTGTGATTACTTGTTATTCCTTTTCTGTTTCAAAGCTTTGATTGTAATGTGATTTCTTCCACTGCTTGTCGAAGACTTGCATTGGTGAAGATTGTTATATCTATTGTGTTAATGGTACCACTGTTTTAACTTTTTCCTATAATTGACGAAAACTGGAAAGCTTTTATCCTGTTACGGGTTAACTTTGGTGTGACGTGTTGAAAATTGACTTTTGACTTGAAAGTTACTCTCGTACGAGAATACGTTTAAACTGGATAATATGGAGATGAGTTTATGTTTATTTCACATCAATCCTGAGGCCTAGGTTTTATGTCAGTGTGCTTTATATTTTCCTGAAAATATTTGCCCGTTATTCTTGTTTCAATGTATTGTTTTTGTATTTTCATATTTGTAGTGGCTGGAGGGCTGGCTAGATGTACTTGACTGTAAACGAGTTTTGTTTGTACCCAACCCCTTAACCAAACTGTTATGAGTTTCATGAACGAAAAGTTTTTACATGTACGATAACGTTTTATACCACTTACATGTCTTCTGTATAAACGAATGTGTGTACACATTTGATTTAAGGTCGAGTTATTTCCCTTGTATTATTTATAGTGCCGAAGTGGTTCAGTGGTGAGCGACTCGGACGTTGACACATATAAAAAGCATATAGACACTGCATCGATTCCCAGCTCGGGAAGGTATTTTTGTTCCATTTAAAATACATGGAAACCCATGTTAATTTGCATACAACTAAAACCGCATTGGCATACAAGCATTCATATATATACATCCTGTCTTGTCAAGAATCTAATAAAGCTATTTATTTCTCAGATTTCAAGAATTAATTACTGTAAGAAGCAAAATGACTACTCCGTCTACTTCAAAAGGAGCCACCGCCGGAGAGGATGTTGCCAAGTTTAAGTGGGGGCCAAATCCAAATGATGTAGGTGGCAAGTATCCACCAAAGGTAAAGATGGACCTAAAGGATTCGGTGAAGGTGTTGAAGATGATGGGATTTTCTGAGGTCAAGGAAGGCAGCTCAATTTTCAAGAGAGGCGGTACCTTTGTTATTAACGGGGATTGGTGCATGATGCAGATGTATGAACATATTAAGACTTCACGGCGCAAATTATCCAAAGAGTCAATGAAGGAGCTCGTACAAAAGTACATTGTGGGATACCAGAGGGTATTTGTATTCATTACTTGGAGATTTGGGGAGCACCGGAACGAAGTATTTGGACGATACCCTGGAGGTCGGGCAAAACAGATCTACCACTCTTCTATGGTTGACATATCTCCAAATCGTGATCACCTCCTTGTATTCGATGAAATGAATTTTCGGGACTGGAGTCTGTTCCATGGTGGATATGAAGAAATCATCTCGTTCATTCGTACAGTGTTGTCGTTGGAGCCAGCTATGCCGTTCAAGTACCACTACGGGTATAAGCCGTCAGTTGTTCAGAATGCGGGTCTTCTCTTCGGGTTGTTCGTTGTGGAGCAGTTAAAGGATGATGTTGAAGGCGGTACAGATCGTGTTGAAATTGCTGATATCTTCGAGTTACCGAAAATATTCCAGCTATTCTTAGACCAGTGTAAGGCAATTATCCCAAAGATGTTAGTTCGTTCTGATAGACTGTAATATGCACTTTGTAAAATTAAGTAAATTATAAACTGAGTTGTCTTTCGAAATAAATAAATATTGTTTTTGTATCTGAGCTGACATAGTGACTTAGTTAAATTTTTATCCCGTAGACCATGCTTACAGGATGGATATTATCTTAGTTGGATGTATTGCGTTATTTTAAGTAATAATACGTCACTTGATATTCATTTACGTAGCACGTCCTATTGATCTCTTGAGGTCACTTTAAAAAAGTCAAAATATGAACGTCTGCCCACATTTACTTATTTTCCTTTCGAATGATACGTCACATGGTTTGCCTTAATGTACAACTTGCAAATGGTGCCATTTGACAACCATGGGTGACTGCTACTATGAGGGCTACATTTATCTTATTATTGCAGTTCGAATGATATGTCACATGGTACGGGTATCTTTCATATTTCCAAATGGTGCCATTAAGCCCTATGGTGACTTCAAAAATCGTTAATGGTCGAATGAACTTATCTTCTCAGAATGATGTTACATAACATGTTTTCGTTGAAAATGTCTAAATGGTGCCGTTTGATCCTGAAGGGTTACCTCAAAAATGTCTTTAATAGCATGTTTTGTCTAATCTCCTCATTTCCATTCGAATGATACGTCACATGATATGGTTTGATGTAAAACCGGCAAATGGTGTCAGTTGACCCCCGTAGGTGACTTCAAAAAAGTCGTCAATAGCATTTATAAACTTGGCTTCTCATTTCCGTTTCAATGATATATCACATGGTCGTTCTTTGTGAAACACCTCCGAATGGTGTCATTTGACCCCCATAGGTGACTTCAAAAAAGTCGTTAGTGGCATTCTGAACTTGTCTTCTTATATGCATTTCAAATGATACGTCACACCTTTTGTGTAACATTCCAAATGGTGCCGTTTGACCACCATGGTCACTCCAAAAAGTCGTCACTATACGGCCTGTTTTCTCTCTTTATTTCCGTTTCGAATGATATGTCACATGGTATGTCTTATTAAACCCAAATGGTCCATGCGGTGCCACTTGAAGCCAAATGCATCTTTTAACCAAAAAACTCCAAAAAACTAGGCCACATACTCTTTTTCCCCAGTTGTGCGTTCTCGTTAAACCACGCCGACTTTCTGAAGACTCCCAACCTCAATCACCAATCTGTCTAAGCAGCGGACCACCGTCACCAACCGAAGCCAGCTTCGGATTTACGTCGGCCACCAGTGGGATCGTCCAACAATCGCTGCCTAATTAGATTAGAAGAATCTCAACTGTAATAATCAGAAGATCGTAATACAAGTGAGCTACTATCTGAATGTCGGCAGGGAAATTTAGCGCAATCAGTACGCAATCATCACTATGTATTACGTATGCAGCCAACCACTGATGTTAAACGTTCGACAGACCAGCCTTCATTTTGCCGACGGTGGGAAGCGAACCCACGCCTCACAATATCTGGAAGAACACGTTAGCCATTGCACCAAACTGACAATGTTAAAAAAAGCAGTGCAATAACTCCTACTTATATTTCACGTTGGATTTGTTTGACTTTTTGCATCGATTTTCTCAGAAACTACTGGCCCAAAATTCTTAAGTGGGGTGTCAAAATGACGACATTCGTATGGACTATTTTACTAGGAAATAATATTAACTAGTTTGTATACAATTATTTGAGATAATTGGTGATTTGCTAACTTTTTCAATGTTTTTTGTGTATGAGCCCTATTTAATGCGAGTAAACTGCTGTAATGGTGTTTTTATTCATAATAGTAGGTCTAACTGTAAGTATTAATTCATTAATTAAGACAATGTGTAATTAATATAGGAGATTTGCCCCTAACGGCCATGTTTAAGCTAACATTAATGGTTAAAGGTAAATCTCCGTGTTTTGTCACCATTTCATATGAAAAACTATGTTTTAGGAGGTGGTTAGTAGTGCCGCTGTCTTGATATTTTCTAAATTTTCCTACCTTTGATTAGTTTTCAATAAAAAAATATACTTTTTCATTGGAAAGAAAAAATATAGGGGTCACAGACCTTTAATACGATTTTTGGTCTGATTAACATGGGTTTTCCAATCACCATTGATAATAATTGACGCGTTCTGTCGAGACGCTATGATTTAAACATGATAGAACAGGATTTTCATCATTTCATCCTCTTTGTGCATTAGTGTTGAGTCTGCTCTATTTCTAGCCGTTTGAATTGTCTGAAACCAAATATTGACAAGGTACTAATATAGCAACCGTTTTTCTATCGATAGCAATTAATATTGTAGTTTAATATAGCCCTGGTCAGGTTTTATGCTTATCAGTAGCAGGAGAGAAAAATTGCATTGAAATAACATGTGGTTCTGTATTGCCATTGAGTGAAATTGAACGCGCTCGGTTTAAACATGAAAAATCTCTTTCAATGAACGAGTTTGAACTGGATCGATTTATTTCGTTCAACTCATCAACCAAAGAGAGAGAGCTCTCTATTCTTCTCAAACTCAGTTGGGAAATTATAGTTAACTGCAATTAACTACCGAATTAGGTGAAACTGGTAGGGAATACTAGTACTTTGATTGAGCTTGGAAGGTTTCAGGAAAGTGAAATTGGCAAGTAATTAAGTGTATTTAGTGATTAATTAGTGAGTTTTAATTGAGTATGGTGCAAGTTTTTAGTTTGTTTTTATTAGTGTTTATTTTAGTTATTCAGTGAAACAATGTGACTAATAAGTAGTTGTTTGTTATAATTATTAACAAGTAAGAGGAAGTTTGCCATTTGAAGGGTCAGTTGTTGGTTTGCTCGGAGATATCAGTCCTTGAGGTCGTGTCAATTACCGAGCCAGCTGTTTACTGTCCTGTGGAGCATGTGTTTGAAGTCGTCCCATTGAAGTCGTCAGTGTCTGAGGTCATTTCGCGTTGGATTTTAATAGTTTGGCGTCGTATCTTGAGGTTAACGGAGGAGTCCTTGGTTCCGCACTTTGCAGCTTCATTATTTCCACGGTTTGAAGCGACTGTGGCATCGGTGTCGAAGTTTTAACGGGGGGATAAGTAGTTAAAACCATAGGTTGAGCATTTATTAAATGTTTTTTCGTGTGTAATTTAAAAGAACAACTCATATTTGTGTCCCCAATATGTTTAATATGCGTGTGATCGCACTTTGCTTGTTTATTTTCAGATCTGCCAGTCCGTGATAGGATTCTTTTGGATTCATCGTAATATTTCGACTTAAACCACCATCGGAAACCCGCTGTGAGTATTAATTAATTCTACATTAATATATTTAAACAAAATGTGCTAGTATTATCATTCTCTCATTCCCATTCTCGATCATAAAATCCGTATAAACTTAGCCGCAATGCTCTGCGTACTCTTTTAAACCTGGCTCTTGATTACAGTTTTGTACAATTTGAAGGGAGTTTCTTTCAGCAAATAACGGGTTTGGAGATGGGAAACATTGCTGCTCCAATACTTGCAAATATTACCGTTTTTCGCGAATTGCAATCCCTTTTTGAACGCCCAGAAATAGTTTTTCATAAACGGCTATTAGATGACATATTTATGATTATAAGTACAGAAAGTATTGGAGACGTGGGTGAATGGTTGCGTACTGCTTTTGTCCATCCATACTTTGAGTTTGAATTTAAATTCAGCGAGGAATCAGTTAACTTCCTTGACATGACCATTTCATTGACTTCAGATAACTGGCTAACTACAGCAGTCTATAGAAAACCCACAAATAAAAATCTGTACTTGCATGCCGCATCAAACCATTCACAGGGAATTAAAAAGTCGGTCTTTTTCTCACAAGGGCTTCGACTTGTCCGTATATGTTCCAATCAAGACGACCGTGAGCAGAGCTTGCAAAATTTGATGGATATTTTTGTTAAAAGAGGTCATAATGTCTCATTCATACGTGCCCAATATCGAAGACTTTTATATTATGACCGCAGTCAGGCTTTAATGCCAAAAACCTCCGTTTTAAAGGAGTATTTTTTGAGGAATCATCCAGACATCTCAGCATTCATGAGGATTGAAAGGGATCAGGCAGTAGTTAATGAGGTAGAGCAGATTAGACTTGTCATGCCATACACAAATCAGATTCCTGGACTAGGGCAAAAGGCTATACGGCTGGCATTAACAGATTTAGTGCATAATCGCGGCTTCGATATTGACAAGTGGATTAACGTTAGTGTGTCAAATACACGCGTTCGAAATCTAAAGGAGTATCTGAACAATGTTCGATACAAGAATAATAACTATTGGTGGGTTTAAGCAAAATTATCCGTACATTTAAATAGTATGTAGTGCAAGTGTAAGACGCAAATGCAAAAGAAATATTTGATTTTGCGATAAGTTTAATGATTTAGTTAAAATGGTCATTGTTAAGAGAAGTGTATATGAAAACCTGTCATTAAACAAATAAACCCCTTGAAAATGTAAAATAATTCTTCAGCGTGTCTTTTATTATCATCATATTGTACTGTTCTTCTGTCATCGCCAATAATATTTGCATATTCAACCTTATTCACCCATCAATATACCCATTCCGTCATCCTCAATTAATCATCTACATCAAGCAATCTGCATACCATTACCATCCTCAAAATAATTTCCTCATCAACGGTTAATCCTTGTTGATTACCCTAATTTGTCATCATCCATTCATCTATATCAGCATTCACACCATCCGGAGTAATCACCTCATCATCATTTATACCAACCTTCATCTAAAACCTACCTTCGACTAAACCTTCCTTCATCTATACCAACCTGCATCAACTTCAAATTTTCTACAAACCCTTAATCATCTTTACCTACAACTGAGCATCTACTCCGTATTCCATCCTAATCGACTATCGAAGAAAGCAATCGCTGGCAGGAGGCCTTGACGACTGCGAGAAACATGGATGGATGCTATAAGCAATTCCCGCGGGAACACTCAGCGGGAACCGGCATCTGTTTTGCCTGACGGTTAAGGGGGACAAAGGATGCCATGGCAAGAAGGTCCTAACAACCCTACTGATCCACGCATGAAGACAGCAGACCGGCGAACTTTAGTTCCTCTAATTTAAGCGCTTCCTGGGCACCCGCGTTAGGAGCAGCGGCGGACATTGCCTTGTTGCGGCTCTGGCTTCCAAATGCGGGCCTTTCCATCTGGAGATGACCCCTGCGCGAACACACATGTATTGTGTGTATTCTCCAAGGCCAGAGCCTCGGCTTCCGTTGAGGAAATGTTTTTCTTCAACCCCTCGGGTTTTAACGTCAACCCAATTCGTTGGCCCCGTGCCCATTTGCAAGACTGAAGCATGAGTTTTCTGGTGCAACAGTCTATGCAACTCACGGTAACCAGCAATTCCACGAGACCAACTGCATTGAACATTGCGTTAACTTTATGCAATCTCTTGGTCTCGTGGGATTTCTGGATGGCTATGAAAGAGTTCAGATTGATCGACTTATCAACCCTTGGCGTTAAAGCGCTAAGGATTGATAATTCGATCAATCTGAACCCTTTTGCCTTTCCCTTTTCATCCTCTTCCTTCCTTTTTTAATTCCTCTTCCTTTTCGTTTTTCGTCCTCTTTCTTCCGTTCCCAACTCTTTTTCCTTTTTCCTCTTCCTTAGCCCTTTTTTGTTAAACTTTCTTCCTCTTCTTTTTGTAAAATCTCTTTTCTCTCTTTCCTATGGGTCAGATGTTAGGTTCCCTCCACGTGGGCTGACCTGGAAACCGATAATTATTTTGTTATCGGGCTAAACCTAACAAAAATTATTTAAAAGACTTTGTTAACCGTTTTATCATACATGTTGATAAAAATCTTATGACTCGCAAGCAAAAATCTCTAATTACCCTTAAACGTTGGATATGTTTCGAATGATTCGTTTTGAAACAGTTTTAAATCGCATTTAACTGAACATTTAACCCGTAAGTGAACAAACTACATGCTTTATTTGTAAAACCAGCACAGGCTTACCGATTTTGAATCGATTCTCACGCTTTTCATCCTCATGCATCGATTCATCTGTGTGGTGCCTTGCATTTGACCTCATGACCGAACAAGAATTTTAATTGCAGTAAAACCGTGGCTACTTTCTTGAATTTAAAGTATAAAAAATGTATGTTATTTTATTCCAAGCTAAATAAAACAAGGTTGACACTCGCAAATCGTTGTAAACAAGTCACTATATTCCAAAAACAACAACAAATTTGATCCAACTTCAGTAATATAATTACAAGACCAAACTGTGCGAAATGCGACAAAAATTAAACCAAACAGCTTCCTAACTAATAAAATTTGCTCAAAATAGCTACGTGCGTCAACTCTCAATGTTCTAAAACAAATCAATTACAAAATTTGCCTCTTCTTCAACCAATTCACATCTCCTTCGCAGTCTATCATACCGAAACATTCCCTTATAACACACAAGTAATAATATTACAGACTAACGGCCATCGATACATTTATAAAATTTAAAAAATAGTCATTTCAGTTCATCTGTTCTTAAAAATACATTTTTCTAATTTAACGTACAAGCCTCTTCAAATGCTGGTGGTCATAGTTAAGCCCAGCCGGAAATTGAGTACCTAGCTGCTCAATAATGCTTGCCTCAAGCTTGCGTCTCGCTTTATCGTCGGTAGGGGCGTGCTGAATCACAGTAACTAACATGTATTCGTGTGCTTTGTCCTTGAAATGTTTCGAAGTTCTGATGGTGGTCCTGTCGGGTTCTTATTTAAATGTTCCCGGAAACGCTGGCGAAGTGAACGACTGCTCTGGCCCATACTCGTCACAAAGCCAGGGTCGCTATTTCTAGCCACATAAATTGCATAGAGATGAATGCACTTGAACTCGAGCAATTACAAACCGGCACAACCCAGTCACATGAAACAACGCGACCCTACCCTGAGCCACCTATCTGGCGCCACAATTTCGCTTCCGCTGAATGAATTGTATAAGAGAGCCAGCTGCTGCAGATTCGATCCCATGTTGTAGCGCTTCGCGGTCGCCGACGCAGTGTTTCCAAAGCCAGATGAATGGAATTGGCTGCATGCATGTGGTTGGCCAGAGATGGCATTGCTAACTGTATTCGTGGGAGTCTAGCAGGCACGTTAACAACTGCAGGAAGCGGAGCTTGCACAGGAACTGCTTGACTGGGAACATTAAATATCCCTCGAACGTCTTGAGCGTCAAAATCCCTCGTTCACTAACCTGGTGTTTCGAAGCTTCATAAGCAGGGTAAAATCTAGCCTCTTCCCTATCAAGTGGATCCAATATGATACCTGATAATAATAAGAAAAAAAACCAATAAATAGGTGTTATGCAGTAAATAAATAGAATAAAAACAATATAATAGTACGTTTTACAGAGATTTTTATTCATAAAGTAATATTAATTAGAAGTACGGTAGTTAAGTAAAAGTAAAAGTTTAATTTAGTAATAAATAGATTTAAGTTTATGGAAAAAGGAATTTTAAAAATGGTCAATTACGTTCAGCCTCTTCAACTGCCTCTTCACCGATAACCACATCATCTGGAAGAATAAGGTCCTCCTGGTCTGCAAACGGGTATAGACTCTATAATTACGTCCAGCTACTAACTAATTTCCCGGTTTGGGAGGGCGATAAGCCAGCTCAGCAATTTCATCGACCTCCTTGCTGAAGACAGCTCTGGGGAGGGGTACAGTTTTGGGACCGTCGCAGCCAATAACTCCAGGGTCGGCGTTCGCGTGTGCCCGCTCTAGTGGTAGTATCCCAGACCAGTCCACCAAGCAACAGTTGAACTTGGTCCTGCTTCCTTCCACTCCAACCGCTTGTTGTGCTCCACTTCCACCTGCTGCTTCGATTGCTCCACGACCACCAACTCCTTGTACATCTCCATGACGTGCACCAGTCCAGTCAGCTTCAAATCCAGCGCCTCCTTATTGCTCCTTACATCTTCGCTCGCCTCACCTCGATTGGTTCCAATGTGACTTGCCAATCCCCATCATCTCTCATAACGCTCTTCGGGCGGGGTAGGATGATTGGGTGGCTTCTATGGCAGTACCCGTAGACCTCCTCCTCAGTCAAACCCTCCATCCAATGCGGCCGTCTTTCAGCCATCTTTGATTACCCTGTTGGAAAAAATTAAATATTTATAATAGGTTTAGACAAAGGTGAGAATACAGGCAATACGAATAAGAGAATACGAGAATAAAGGAATACGTACAGGCTGCAATCAACAGTCCTTCAGCTATCAATCTAGGCGAGTGGTAGCACTAACTTCAATCCTAATGAAATAAAATGAACAAAACATACAAATAATTAGAACAACGCATCTGAAAACCCTCCTAAACCGGTCATACACATTTCTAACACAAGTATACAGCTCTACATATAATAAAACATTCGGTATCGAATCGATTTCGAATCGGTACCGATAGAAATATATAAACATGTGCTTAAAAATGGTTCCTTAATTGATCTAGTGAGCACTTACCCTAATATTTGGACGAAAACTGGCCTACACTCCTTTTCACTCGACTAAAATCAGGTCTCGGTACTTGGTACTCCACTCCCACTATGACTGCTTGTTAAAAACCGCCGGCAATCTGACTTCTATTCAACGCTAGCTCGAAAACTTACCTGAAAATATAATAAAATCACTTATTAAACACCTCAATTATTAATTAAAACCATCGCAATACACTTACACACCAACAAAAAAACCATGACCTAAAAAGTTTAAAAAATCACTGAAAAATAATTAATTTTTGAAAAAAAACTTACCTCGATGCTCTCCAATCACGGATCTACCACTTACCACTCTCGGTTTCTCACTTCTATCGAATTTCACACTCAACTACAATCAAGTATCAATCTCCACACCACTTTGAGCAGAAATGAGAGCTCTCTCTCCTGAATGGACGAGATAAACGAAATAACTCGTTCAATCCTGTTCAATTACGTTCATTGAACGAGAACTGGATGGTTACGAACAAAGTCGATCCTGCTCAATTACGTTAACTGAACGAGACCATAAGTTACGAAATACGTCGATCTTGTTCAATTACGATCAATTAACGAGTTGGAGAGTTCGAAATGCATTGATCCTGTTGCGTAACGTTACTTTAACGAGATTTTTCAACTTTACAACGCGCGCCGCGGATTTTACTCAATGACAGTGCAGATGCACATGTTATTTCAATGTAAATTATTTCTACACGCTACTGATGGTCACAGAACTGCAATTACAATACCTGGAACTCTTATTTTTACTACATAGGTTGACAAATGGTTGTACTACGAGCTCCAAGTATCAGTAGGCCTCTATCCATTTAACGGGACCTAGAATTGGACCAATTAGTTTGGACTGTCACTAAGAACCAAGATCCTGTTCAATCAAATCTAACCTTGTCCATTCTTGTTTAACTCTGTATTACCTATCATTTTTTTTGTCCAATACGGTTTTTTCCTGTCCAATCTTGTAGAATTGAGTCTAATCTTCTTCAAGTTAGGTTAAGCCGTGTTTCTTACCCAATATTAGCAGACAAATCCATCATTTTAACAAATATTAGCATGAAATTAAATCATATTAGCACATATTAGCATGAAACTTAGTCATATTAGCACATATTAGCATGAAACTTAGTCATATCACATATTAGCGCATATTAGCACACATGAAACCCATATTCCACTTGTAATTAGCTATTATTAGCACACATATTAGCTACACATATTAGTCATATTAGTATTTCATATTAATTAAGCAGCATAATACATTATTAGCATCGATATTAGCATATTTGGCGATATGCCATATCATTAAAATACATGCATCCCAATAACCCACGATTTTTCATTTCAGCATAATTATGTATCAGTCAAAATATGAAAAAGATCGTCAATCATATACTGGTCCAAAAGCGATTTTTCTAGTTTAGTATCAGAAACCGTCAACTGTTGTATATGAACATAATTTTGATCCCGTATTTCCAAGTGCTGTCTATCGAAAAATTATTTTATTACATGTACGGATAGCTTGGAGTCTTGTGAACATTTATGAAAAACAAAATCACCTGGGTCGGGTAAGAAAATCTAGTAAATGGTATGAACATGAAAATGTACCAGAATAGCATATAAATGCGGGAAGTTGCGGCAAAAAAGTTGGTAACCACATATAAAAGTTCCCTAACAACCCGTAACCACGTGACAATTTACGCTAGCAACAGGTAATCACATGAAAATTATGATACTTTCTGGTAATCACATGAAGATTTACCATAACAACAGGTAACCACAGGTATAATCTCCGTAGCAACCGGTATCCACATGTAAAATGCCCATAGCGATATGTAATCACATGAAAATTATTATATTTACGTGTAATCACGGGAAAAACAACCATAACAACAGGTAACCATGTGACAATTTTCCATAGCAACAGGTATCCACATGTAAAATGTCCATAGCAACATGTAATCACATGAAAATTATGATACTTTCTGGTAATCACATGAAGATTTACCATAACAACAGGTAACCACAGGTATAATCTCCGTAGCAACCGGTATCCACATGTAAAATGCCCATAGCGATATGTAATCACATGAAAATTATTATATTTACGTGTAATCACGGGAAAAACAACCATAACAACAGGTAACCATGTGACAATTTTCCATAGCAACAGGTATCCACATGTAAAATGTCCATAGCAACACTTTTTTGTTAGATATGGTGAAATTTTTTAACAATTCCTAATTCATCTCGTATTTCGGTTTGCTGCCGGGGAAAAAATTATTTCATCACATGCACGGATAGCTTAGAGTCTTGTGAACATTTATCAAAAATAAAATTGCCTGGGTCGTGTTACCAGAGGGAACAAAAAATAATTTAACAATGTGACGACCTTTTTCAAATTAACGAGTTTTTGCTGGACAATTTTAATTTATAGCTGCGAATGATTAGGTAGAGGCGCTTAAGAATTGCATTGAGACTCCATTTCAACTTGCACATATCCCAAAATGCATCCCAATTTCCCTTAATCCCGAAACCCATCCCAATTTCTACGGGAGGAACTTTTTAGAGCTTTGAGGCATCTTCAGTGCATTTTGTTTCTAACTGACTAGCAAAATTCCATCTAATGAATATACTACTTCTAGATTGTTGATAATTCATCTATTTTATATTTCTAAATAAATCTATTTCTTAGTCCATGTATATTGTTAGTATAAAATATGTACAAATTCATCTAGATGTGGTATAAAAATATCATCTGAGGCTATCTTTTTAATAATATAGGTATAAAAAATCCATCTATTTGTCATATTTTCTTAAAGTTTAAGTTTTTCAATCCATCAAGTGTTCATATTTTTTTAAAGTTTCTATTTTTTTTAATTCATCTTATTTTTATCTAAATTAAATAATTGAGTGGACTCTATTCCAAAATTTTTTCCATTCTCTCAAAAAAATTGTATAATTTTTACCTAATAAATTAAGTTTACCTCCAAGTGGAGTTGCTTCCATCTCCTTTATGCCACCATAGTGCCCATAAAAGGCAGTATCCATCAAATGGGATGTTCCGCGACAATACATGATATGTATATGTCGTTGGTCCTGTAATTTTCAGTGCATCAGTAATATGAGGGATGACACTATTGTAATGGGGCAGATAAGGGTTTACGAGATTGCCATCTGTCAACGAATCAACTAGTCCCACAATATTACTACCCTTAGAAAAACATAAAAGGGTAGCGTGGTAATAGTTGACATCGTGTTTGGTAGCAATCCCCTCACCCTTCTGTCCCTATGTTGACCCCATACCCATTCTATAACTACAAAAACTCTGTTCCAGTGCCCGTCCCACTTCTTCATTTCAGTTTTAAGTGAAAATGATGGCTTGAAAACGTATTTAAATGAGCCACGGGCTGTACAATCAAGTTGTATCTCTAGCCAGTTTTCACTTACTACCAAACACCGTTTATTTCTGAAAACCCGGCCAGAGACACCACTTGGATTGAAGCCCATATTTGGGAAAATTCTCTTAAGTTTATGCAAGTCTATGCACAGTCCACTTTCTTTTTGGACGAACTTCCACCTGCTACTCGTCCAACTCCTCGCTTTTGCCTAGCTTGTTCATCAATCCCATGTGTGCTTGGGATTGATACCAATTCAAGGGCGGCAAACTCTTGAACTGGTGGGGGGGAAAGGTCGTATGACGACATGGCGAAGTGTTTTAGGTTTACGTAGGTTTGAGAAAGATTTGTGATAGTTTGAGAGATATAAATCGGTTAGAACTACACGCATTGGGAGGAATTTTTGCACACACCACCCCCCTCCGACACGCTGCTCCAGGAGTGCTGTTTGGACATGGGTTTTACATTAAAAGCGTGTCGGGAGCCCTTCCCATATCCCAGCACTCCTTTCATTGCTATTACGTGTAGTAGCTCTTTGCCGGGGGGTGATCTCCTCTTCTCCAAGTTTGATTTGTTTGAACTGGCTCCCCCACTAGTTTATAGTGGCTCCCCCGCTAATTTGCTAGAGGCTCCCCAGCTAAATTAAACTGGCTCCTCCAGGAGTTTTGATCTGGCTCCTCCGCTAATTTAAAGTGGCTCCTCTACTAGTTTGAAGTGGCTCCTCTACTAGTTTGAGGTGGCTCCTCTACTAGTTTGATCTGGCTCCTTCACTAGTTTGAAGTGGCTCTCCCGCTAAATTAAAGTAGCCCCCGCTAATTTAAAGTGGCCCCCGCTAATTCGACATGTGGCTCCCCCGCTAACTTACACTTCCTCCTCCTCTAATTTAATTTGGCTACTCCATCAATTTGAACTGGCTCCTCTGCTAAATTAAAACTGCCTCCCGCGATAATTTAAAGTGGCCCCCCGCTAGTTTGAAAGTGGCTCCTCCACTAGTTTGATCTGGCTCCCCCGCTTTGTGAAATGGATTCCCCACCTCTGTTAAATGGATTCCCCACTTCTTTTAAATGGATTCCCCGCTTCCTTTAAATGAGTTCAACGCGTCTCTTAAATGCGTCTCCGCTTCATGTATGCGTGTCCCCCGCTTCTAGTAATTGCATCCCTCTGCTGTTGAGTCCTCCACTTTAGGTAGTGAGTTTTGCGTTAGCGTTAGGTTAGGTGTAGGTTTAAGCGTTAGGTTAGTTAGGTTAGTTTAGTTGCTTAGAGTAGTTAGGTTAGTTTAGGTTAGTTAGGTTTGGTTAGGTTAGATTAGAAGAATCTCAACTGCTAATAAATCAGAAGAATCTCAACGTGTAATAATCAGA
>LJIJ01002009.1:0-32623 GCA_001718145.1 Orchesella cincta
TGAATCGGGGGTAAGATTTTATACTTGGAGAGATTTGAAGGAAGAATACGGTCTTTTTGTCAGGTATTTCACGCTTTCATGTTGATGTATTTTTTTGCACTGTCATCATGATACTTCGAGTGATGGTTCGTGTAATGTTTTGATCTGGTTGATGAGATCGTAGATTACATTCAGCACGCTACTAAAGTTTTAGAATGAATCAAGGAAAATGTAATATTGTAACAATCTGATAAATGGTGATAAGGGTAATACTTGGGAAATCAAATTTATTGAATGATAATTATTGCTCTAATAGGAAACTAAACGATTTGGGTGGCGTTAAAAGCAATGTTTTATCCTGAAATTTCATATATACCATGATATACTAGCCGGACTGGTATCGACATAATTCGAAGGGCTGCGGCATATATATGATCTTGCCCTTTCATATTCCAGATTTAAGTGGCATCGTTGGACAAACCTGAATTTTTTAAAAATGCAATATTTTACCACTTCAATGTTTGTTATTGCTACTTTCAGGTAATGATAACGAATGCAATTCTTTGATAATGGGAAGGAATCTGGGAATACACCTAATGTCAGCTGGAAAGTGGACGGTGGATTAAAAAGTTGCATGCGACTAAAGTGGAACGCCCGATTGGCGGCGCGGAGGGCACAGCGAGAGGGGGAGCCGGGGTGGTTCGGCCCGCTCGTTGATACATTTCCGACGTGCTTTGAATATAATTTGAAAATATTTGCTATTGCATGTAGACGTATAACACTATGTGGTATGCAGAATGGAAAACTTTTAATTTGGATTGTAACTTGCAAACCTCAGTCAAAAATGCAGGGCAGTATGACTGAAAGCACTGCATCAACTGCCACCTCTAAATCTCGAATGAGCCCACAACCTGATGTGGAAACAAGCATCAGTCCACAAGACAGCCCCACAGAGGAATTCATCGATAAATTATCTGATGACAGTAAAGGACTTGGAGCCGATGGTGATACTTCCAGTATGTCCGATTCCTACGATACGACACTGTCTTCCAGTGATGAGAATTTTGAGAGAATTGAGCACACATACGATGGCTTAATCACTGCTATTCAATCTTATGTTGATGGTTTTGAGTTAAATGTAATCGTTTCGTCAGCATTATCGCCAACATATGTTTACACGTAAGCCATACGTTTTTTCTCATGGTTAAACTGAATTGATTGAATTGAGCTAGATGAAATTAAAATCTTGAGCTGTTTGATTTGAAAAATATGTAGGAATTCCTACGAAGACAGCTTTAAAAGTGGAACCCCACTCAAGTTTAGTTCTAGATGGGATACTGTTCAAGCATGCTGTGTAGCAGATATAGATATGGACGGACGTGCTGAAATTATACTTGGAACTTTTGGACAGGTCACTTGAAACTATTTAGTGATTAAACTGATATAAACTATGCTATCAACAAATTGCAAATGTGACCTAATAAATGTTTCCGCCATGCATTTTTTAGGCTTTGCTGGTGTACAAGTACATGGATGAAATTTTACCGCAATGGGTGATAGTGTCCAAAAAACAATTTTCAAGAGGAATATTGGGAATCGAATTTATAAACAACTACTTGCACGTTGTAACGGCTCTCGGAATACATATCCTTGAATACAACACAGCTGCGTACTTTACAAACAAACCATCCGTGACATCAGATTCTTTCGAGCTTGGACATTAAATTCCCATTTTAGCCAGTAATAATCTCTTTGTCATTCACCAATTGGTACAAGCAGTACCAAATTAAAGCATGTTTATTCCGATAAAAATGGTGTTATAAAAATATTATACTCATTCGTATAACGATATAGCAAATAGCGATATCCAAATTCTCGCTTCGTCTATATACAAAACAAATCAGAAATTTCAAATCCGACGCACTTGCAAATATAGTGAGACCTGACGCAGTCTATAATACTTAAGTTATTATTTACACATGATGTTATGATATATTATAGCTTTATACTGAGAATAAACTTATTTGTTATTATTTTTTCTAATAACTTTGTATTGTCTAGTATTGTCTTTCATTTCCATTGTACAACCGCAAATTGAACACCTATAGCTGAGCCTGCGTCGGACTATATAGTACATTTATTACTTCATGCCATTGTCCAATATTTATTTTAACGGGTTGCTTTCACGAAGAAAAGTCTACGGGCACGAAAAAATAGTAAATGAGACATAATGCAATTTTTTAACACAAATATTTATTCGTAAAATTGATAGTTTGTATAGTATTACTTGTAAAAGTTTGCAGGTTTCAGATACCCTTTGTCTACTTCGTACAATGTCACTCATCGAAAGAAACACTAAAGCCATTTTGCAAACAGTAATTCTCCACGCGCTAACTTCGCTTGGTTGATTAGGTTTCGTACGAAAGACTTGTAAAAGCTCATCAAGTACCTCCTTGCTTTTGCTAGGGAACATGAATGAGAAAACTGCAATCCAGTGAGCGTGGATGCATTTTAAACCACTTTCAACTGTAAACGGTGGTTTAATTTTAATGGCGAATTTCCATCCTTCCTCACCCTCGCCATATTCTTCGACCATTTTCGGCACTATTATCTGCAAATGACAACAAAATAAGCCCATTTATACGTGACAAATTTAAACGCTGTAGCAATGTCGCTTAAGCTAATACGCAAAACATACACTTGTTAGAGCCTGCTTCAAAGAAATTACTACAGTCTCAAATGAAGGCAAATTTATTTCTGCAGCACTTTGTGTTTCGCATGAGACAGTTCGCAGAGGACAGTTACCGTCCATAGGATCATCTATATCCAGTATATCCATTCCGATTTCACCTTGTGTGGTATCCTTACCGCAAGACACAGAGTCTTGAGCTGGTGATTTTAAAACGGAAGAGTTTGAAAAATGGCTCATGTTGCTTTGATTCTTTTCAAAGGACCCTTCAAAATCGTCGCGTATCTCAGCTCCAGAAACTAACTGTCGCACATTGTTGAGAAGCCCCTTGTCGGGTTTGAATGAGGTGATGTTGTGTACTAAAGCTTTATTCAGTAGGTTCACATCGCTCGTTATAAAAACCTGCAGTAACAAAGTACAAAAGATGCAACATTTTATAATTCAATGCAGTTTAACGTCGTCGATATAGTGGGTAGACAACATTACATTGCATAACTTACAGTAATACATTGAGGCAGTTTACTATACTGAATTGCGCAGTTTAGGATTGAATCGTCGGCCATCAATTCGTTAAACTCCATCCCTATTATAGCTTCTGTTGCTTTCTGTCCTTTGACATTTGGAGTTTTACTCGACAAAAGACTATGGATAAACTTATTTGCACTTCGAAATCCATTGAAACTGGAACTGTTGGTGTGGCGTTTGGTTTTAAAATCTATTTCTTGCAAAACCATCCATGGAATAATAAGAAGGGGTCGAATTCCTTGCTGGTACTCTAACTGTATTAGCCTTTTGATTGAATCTTGACTGTCTGAATTAGTAACAATAGAATCGTTTTGAAATCATTTTTGAAGAACAGTCATTAATTAAATTTATTTTTTAAATGCTCTTACCTATCCATACATTTGTGTCTAGAATGATCACTAGTTGTTTTCGTACAAAGCTGGGAATCATATCTACATCCATAGCATCAGTTAAATCATAAGGAATGCTATTGGTGGTTCCGTCCACCATTTCCATAATTTGCGCAACCTTATTATTAGCAAAAACATTCATGACATTCACTATTTCAAATCTCCACAAAATTTAAATTTAATGCTCCGTCACTTTTGTTTGCTAAAGTGTCAAATTTTCTCGCTACTACTTACTTGGTTCTCAAATTCCATCGCTTCTGCTTCTGAAAAATCCTTTGTGACATATACTGGCTCACATTGTGAAGGCGTGACATGTTGTTTAGTGTTTCCAGAACTTATAGGACTTGAACTGGCCTCCTGGATAACAGCACTGTTATCCTTTCCACCATGAACAGCGATACCCTTTCGTACATTCGTAGCAGGTAACGCGGTACTTTGAGATTTTGCGTTCACAGTTCCAGTCAAAGCGTTAGTTAGGAGTAGGTGCTCGTTCCTGTTTTTCTTATCTACAAGATCACTGTGAACATGAGTTGTATTATCTAGCTCTCCCGATTTCCGTTTTCTTTTTCGAACCCTCTCATCATTTTCAATAACAAGGCTCGCAGTACTTGATGAAAAGGAATGTCTGGTTTTTGTATCGTCATCATTGGGGAATGTACCAGGAGTGTTGAGTTTCGGAAGACTGTTGTGATCGCGCTTAATTCCTGCTACAGCAGGACTTTTGACAGGAACACTTCCATTACTTTCGCCTTTTTTAGTATTAGCTCCATCGCCTCTTTTGGGAATTTTGTAATGTGAAAGTGAGCCTGTCGATAAGTTTTTGGTATCATTCAGTTTGGACGGAATATTCACACGATCATTAGTTCCTTTTGGTTCATCAGTACTCTGCAATTTGCCAACAGCATCTTCTCTTCTCTTTCTTCGTCTTCTGCTAGATCTAGACGAAACTACAACTTTTGAAGTAGAAGGCTGAGCCTGACTTTCTGATCTTCCTCGTTTCCGAACTGCTTCACCAGATTTTACTTTGAGCTCCGGTTTACAGTTGTCACTAGGTGTGACTTGTCTTTGTTTTTGTTGCTTGACTAGAATATCCTTCTCCTCCCTCACTTTCTGTTGCAAATTCATTTTTGACTGCTTCCAGTCCCAATTAATATTCTGGTTTCATCAATATAACTCTCTGCCATGGATGCTGGAACTTCCGTTTCTGCATCAAAGTTTAAAATCTGTAATACAAATGGCAAACAAAACGTAAAAACGGCTTACATATAAATGATACTGAATACGTAGATAAAAAAATGTGTATGATGTCTTCGTGAAAGTAAAAGTTGTTATTAATCAAAACCGAACTTACCTTTAACATAACCTGGAATTCTCCAGGACTTTGACTGGACAGTCTGACAGGTGGACCTCAGCTGTTGAAAACAAACACACCTTGAATTTTTTAATCTTTAGCAGATCTACTAGCTCCACCAACTCGTATTCCGTATTTGGAATAATATATTTTTATGATGACGATACAAATCATTCCCATATCCTTTTGGATGATGAATGGAACGTGGAGAGGTTCCCAGGCGATGTGTATAGGAAAGGATATTTCTTGATTAGCATATGATCGAGCTCATTGTAGCAAAACTGTGTAGGCTACCGCGCCCGCGAAGCACATCTCTCTATTTATCCCTTGCAAAACAAAAATAAATACATCATAAAGCTCTCACAAAATCCCAAACGTCTCTAAAATACAGATATTTCACTTGTCAGTTCTAAACGCTACAAAATCAATATAGAAATGTGTTGAACGAGCTTATCAAACAACAAAATCTTAATCAAATTTGACGCGTAAGTAAAATTTTCCATTATGCTATCAAATTTTAAGTGTAAATTTTATTTGTTGTGGTTGTGTATTGTTTTCGGTTGTCATTTGCATGTGCTTATAGTGTTTAGACAGCCAACGCAAACGCAGCACAGGTGTGTATGTGCATTTATCTGTATACACCTTATCCGGAAAGTGACAGGTAGTTAATGAAAATAGTAATTTATTATTGTTATCGTTATTTGTCGATCTATCACAAGTTTTTTTTCTAATGAAATTAATATTTCTAGTGTTTGGTGTCTGGTCTGGGGATGAAACTTTCAAGCAAACAAATTTCGTTAAACAACGTATATTCTCATTAGAGAAAGTGTACCCTTTTCTTCGATCAGGTTAGCCAGATTAATTGACCAGCTATCGAAGCAGGAGATATCGAATATTTGGATTAGTTCTATATAATCTGTGTATATATTCTAAAAACTATGAAGTGAATCTTGAACGTTGCGATTGCATGTAAAAAGTAGTGAGGAGTGAGCAGTCATGATTATTGAAGAATTGGTATTGATTGAGTTTATATTAATTTGTTAATCACGGATTATTGCGTGTTTTGTTTCGTTGTGTCATGTCACCAGTCATTCAACATTAGGTAGGTCGGAAACTCATCCGAAAAGCTCTATGTAATTCGAAATCCGCAGTAGCTGGAAGTATGGCGGAACAAGAAGGTGGCCGTGATTTGGATAGATCCCTGGTGTTATCAATTTTTAGAGGTAACTAGCTCATTTCATAACCTTCCCTACCTGTGAGTAATTGACAATGCCGTTACTTGCCTTGATAGTTGTATTCTGGATGTTCTAATTCCGACCATTCATTTCCATTTGATTGACTTGTATAGAATTTATTCTCAATTAATAATTTTGATTGTTCTGATTTCTGAACACAGGAGAAAACTTTGTTGTCAAAGGAGGCATCAGCAGCAATAAAGTATTTCTAAGAGCGAAATGCCCCGACTTGCAACCGGAACCTGTTCTGGAATCTGGAGCTGTAAGGTTGTCACCTGGAAATTCTGAACCGGAATTCAACTCACAGCTAGCATGGTCCTTAAGCAGAAAACAACTGAAAGAGTATGATAATTCAGGAAATATAAAGGATTAGATTAGAGTTTATGTATGGTTTTCAGATAAATTAATTCATGCCATTATTTTGTCATGTTTTTCGTCTAAAATAGTCTGAGATCAAACCGTAGTATAATAAGAGTGGCATGTGTAATGGTGGACGACAGAAATGGAACAGAAACTGAAATCGGGTATGTGGTGTTGCATGTTAAAGACGCAACTTGCTTCGACATTGGTGATGTCGATCCCTCTAAAGCTGTAAGTTTTTTCAATAGTTTCTTGGTAATAATAATAATATATATGTTTATTAGGTTAATACAATAACTATACAACTTGTTTTATTTTAGAAAACACATGTACTACTTGGAACAAAAGATCCTTGGAGAAGCTACCATCCAAAGTTGCAAATGATACTTCAGCTGGAGGATCGAAGTAAAGAGAAACGGCCGCGTGAAGTCCCGAAGAACATACATCAGGAACTCGCATTTGAATCTTCCAAACCTGAGTATGATGTTAATGAAACTTTGAAAAATGCTGCTGTGTTGTCCGAAACGAAACCTATACGACAGGAACCTACAACAACTGAGAAGTTTTGTTGGACTGTGAACGAGAAAGATGGATATTTTCAGTTGGGCATTCCAGCAGACAAAGATGACCTGTACATACTGAACACCACTGTTATTTCTGCCAGTTATCTTCATTTGCTTTGGGATGGCAGAAGTCCACGCAAACGATCCATTGACAATTACTTTTGGCAAATCAAATACACAGCGTATGGTTGTGAGATATCTTCCGAACCGTTTTTACTGGCAAAGGATGATGAAAGCAGACGAACATTTATTGGGGATAAGGCAACAGCTCGAATCAGGACAAACGGAGTATTGTTCTATGACTACCTGCAGGATAGTGCATTAGAATTTCGTATTATTAGATATCTTGTTGGTTCCAACGGAGAACTGTGCAATGAAGAAGTAATGGGACTTTGTTTTGCGAGCTTAACTGACTTAACTGACCCGGGTAAAGGAGAATACAGGGTAGCATTAGATGTTGTCTCAGAGTGGGGTACTCCTAGAGTCATTTCAGCCCACGAAAAGCCAGAAATCAGAGTAATTTTCACACTTGACACGGTGCCAAATTATTTTTCATTCTGTACACCTCAGCTTAACGGCAGTGGCGACGCTGCTCCAACATCTGATATAAATTCGGCCAATCATAGTTACAACGAATACTCCAAAAATATGCTTCATGAGGATGAAGTTGATCGTCGAATTCACCAGAATTCGGAAAGGAATTCTCAGACCAATGAAAAAAAGCGTCAGGAAGGAGAAGACGCTAAAAGCAGAGTAAGCCCAAGTGAAGATGTAATTAATCAATCAAACGTTCGTCGGTTGTTAAAGTTTGAAGATGAATTACGGAAAGATGATGATAATAAAGGAAGCCCGTCGTCATCTTCTGCAACATCGACGCCTCCGAGAAAGCCTGCCGCTTCCCAAAAAGTCGTTATTGACAAACCTAAGCAGAAGCAGAGTAATGGTGCTAGTCATACTGTTTCGGAGTCTGAAGAATCTGATTTTACATCAAACAAAGAAGACATGGCTAAATTTTTGCCACAGCCTGGAGACTATAAAGTTGAAATACAACTGACACGATTTTGGTTGAAAAGTAAAAAACAAATTCGAGATACGTTTATGCTCAGCTATATTCATCCTCCAGTTGGAATATCGGATAGCAGGATTGACTGTTTTGGCGAACCACTAAGTCCAGAGTTTACAGATTCTCGTCAAGGGTTTGTAATTATGGATGGGGAACTCTCTAAGAACATACGCATCACCCGATTTTCCGAAGGTTTATTGAATGAGCCATTAACTGTCGAATTCAGAAGGGTTTCGGATGATAGAAGTAGTCATTGTTTTGCATCAAGTATGATTCCATTCGGGAGAATTTTCTCCGAGAAGGTAAAATACGCGTGCAAAGTAATATTTCATGTAATTTCTTATTGGTATTTACATTTTTAAACTTTTAACTGCATTTAATAGGACCATTACAATGTGCGGACTTTGGAAGATGCCGTGGATATACTTAAATTATCAGATAATGTCAAAATCGGAACGCTCTTTTTTAAAATTGTTTTGAACCAAGTGGAAACTCAATCTCATTTATCTACAGAAAAAGTGCGCAAACAAAGTGCATTTTTTCCTCCAGATAGTGGTGCTACTGTTACTGAGAACAACGTGCGAAGTACGTATTTCAGCGTGTCGCATTATTACAATACAAGCATTAGAATCTAAAAGTAGTAGTTTACAGAGCTAACTATTGGTTTTTATAGATTCACGCAACTCGGAAAAGGCTGACAAGGTTTCGGAAGAACTGCGAGATTGGAGGAAAACACAAGAAGAAATGTATAAAATGGAGGTACTAATTAATCACTAATTGATCGTTTTAAGCATAAAATGTATTTCAGGTCATTAAATGTACTTGTAATTGTAACAGAAAGAGAAAAAGGAAGCAGCCTATTTAAAACTTTTGTCAGAAGAAGCCGCTAAACGAGATGCTGAAAGGGAAAGTGTTATGGAGAAGAAGTATGCAGATTTAGAGAAACGTGATAAGGAATTAAAACGCGAACGAAAAGCTCTAGAAGAACGAGTGGATAAGATCAAGGCGCTGGAAGCAGAGGTAAGCAAGCTGACAATATTAGCTGTGTGGTTCAGTATAAAGTTGAGCTATAATTTATGTTTTAATAATATAGGTTAAAGATAATGCAAGGCAGTTGGCTCTTGACCAGGAAGCCCTTCAACAGAACATGAATTTACGACAAAGACGTCTTGAAGAGGATCATAAAATCGAGGTAGGAGAGTACTACTGAAAAGTGAAAGACAATTATTATTATTATTATGTAATGGTTAACGATTATACCAGATATACCAGAATCTTTCGTTTTAAAATTTTAGATCAATAGCTTCACACGACAGATACATGCATATAAGGAAGATCATGAGAAACTGAAAACAAAGCTGGTTTTGTTAGAAAAGAAACTTGAAACTAAGGAAGCAGAGATTGATAATTTGGTGGCCATGAAACGTGAACAACCGGATTCGCGAATGACTGAGCGGGTGAAACTTTTAGAGCAGGAGGTAAAAAATTATGATGAAGCTTCAGCTTGATTTTTTTGGTAATGGAATTGTCAAATGCGTGTACACAATTTAAACAATGACCTACTTTTGCAGAATAAAACCCTTAAAAATCAGTTACGAGAAGCAAATACTAAAAAGGAACAGTACAAAAAGCAATCATTCGCCCTTTGTCAGAAACTCAGCCGATTGCAAGAAGAAAGGGATCAAGAACTGAAAGACCAAAATGACAACTTGAGGTGCGGTTTCAATATAGTGAATTAGCAAAAACGGATAATTTGGTTTAATATTTGATACACCATAATATACGTATGATTTAATTGCTTAGACTTCAAATATTAGCAAGCAAGGAACACAAAGAGCTGAAGAAAGAACGGAAAGCGGTTCAAGGGCTTTCTGACACTTTGAAAGCCTTGAAATGCGATTCTAATGCAACACAGATAAGTAATGGACCAAATGGTCACCCTAATCTTCCTTCAACGTCCATCGAAACGGCCAGAGCAGCAATTTCCAAAGAGGATCAGATACAAAGGTTGGCGGATGAACGTACCAAACTTCTAGGAACTGGTGCTTACACTCAATTCGACATGGTTATCAAGGAATTGGAAAACAGAATAGTTACGCTGGCGCGGCAGTGATTTAGCAATGCAGCACAAGTTGTCTAGTGATTATGATGCCATATAGTTGTATATTGCGATTTCTAATCATCATGAACCTCTTACAATTAGAATTTACTTTTCTAAATTTCTTCGCGTAGTATAATTTATTTTTTACAATGTTGTATAGTGTACTATATTCAATGATCTCGGGAAACCTAATGTTAGACATGTATCGTAACTGTAATTCTGATCTAAAGTGTAATGTAAGTTAATTCTTACTAGTGTATTGCTCTCCTGTAGCTACTATGTTTGACTATTTATTCATATAGTTAAGGCTGATGAAACTTTGCTTCATCTCAGTTTATAGGATAGTATGTAATTTATATGCATAAGTATTAAGAGTACAAACTAATTAATGAATTTTGTAATTTTATACTTTCTGACGATGGCGCAAATTGTATATTATATTTCGTATTGTGTAATAAAAATCGTGTATGGTATATTTACGTCGTATGTTTATGGGTTTAGAATTTCGTCGTAAAATGCTCTGTAAGGTTAAAATTCAGCACAATATATCGCATGATTCCACTTGCGTAGATATCGCTTATTCGTGACATAAGATCAAAAGGGAACAAAGTGGTCCACCATGTATTTACACATGCAGCACTACACTGACTGTGATTGCTTGTTCATTTATCAGTATTTATTTTATTAGACTTTTTTCCTTTAGGATAAATTGAACATAAGTACTATAATAATTATAGTTATATGAATTATTCAATTAAAGATAATCTTATTGATGCTACATACTTAATACTTACATCGGTACATTTTGGCAAGAAGTCGATTGGCACCGACTTGTCTTGCACATTTGCACATGTATCTGTGGGGTCTATATAGCTCGGCAGGTTTTAAGTATAAGACTTGTCCAATGTATATTTAAGAACACACACACTATCATGGTATGTCTTCACTTCAAATCCATGATATGTATCTTCTACATAATTTTGACAGCTTCTGTTTTGACTTTTGAACGATTCCAGTAAAAAACAGAGGAGAGTTCATTCTAGCACAGAATGACGGTATGCCATTTCTTTTACTCTATCCTCACGCTATTTTTATCATATCATCTTTTCCTTTTCTTTCATGTGTGGATGTTGGATATATGTATGTGATCTTTTATATGAATGACTGAGCACTTGTTCTGGCTGCATGTAATGCACACCAGTATTTTCATGAAAAGTTGGTACGCAGAAAAGTTGGTCCAGTGTCCACTGAAATACAGCATAGATACATGATACGTTGTGATAATGTTGTATTGAAAAGTTAATTAAGAAAAGTTCATAGATTGATGCTTGAGTCCATTAAATGAATTAATATCCCTTCCTGGAATTAAAATAACAATTTAATCCAGTAAACACAATGGGTAGTGCCAATTTAAAACAATTGGCCATTTGTGCCATTATACTACTGTCATATCTGGATCAGTGCAAAGTTAATGCACTTTCCCGAAAACGCATCTATCCGCACATGGATAAAGTCAGGCATGTAAATGTAGATGCCAACGAGGTTGGGGAACCGCTGATTCTCACACCTCTCATAGAAGCAGGAAAGATAGAAGAGGGTCAGCGCTTATCCCTTGTGACCAACTTAACTAATGTGGTCAGCTACTCAGGGTACTTGACAGTCAACCCAAAGTTCAACTCAAATATGTTCTTTTGGTTCTTTCCTGCAGTTGTAAGTTACTCAACATACAAATGTGTGAGCATCTTTGGAGTTATCAATGAAGGAATGAATGAGTGAATTTTTCAATCAGTTTAACCCAGAAAAGGCACCGGTACTTGTCTGGCTTCAAGGAGGACCTGGTGGTTCATCACTTTACGGGTTGTTTAATGAGAACGGACCCTTTGTCATAGATAAAGACATGAACCCGTTACTTCGTGCTACTAGCTGGAGCTTTACACATAGTGTCATTTACTTTGATAATCCTGTAGGAACAGGTAGGTTAAATAGTTAAAACATCCAATTTTTATACCTGTCTCAACTCTCAATTTTCAATTCATGATCTAAAGATGTATGCTGGCCGTATTCTGTATATTGCATATCAAAAGCTTGGGATTTTTATGATTGTTACTTGAAGGATTCAGCTTTACGGATGATGACCAAGGATTTGCAAGAAATGAAGACCAAGTTGGCCAGGATCTTTACTCAGCAATTACCCAGTTTCTTACGCTGTTTCCAGAATTCGTAGAACGGGACTTTTATGTTTCTGGGGAATCTTATGCAGGTTACAATAATCCAAATCCATTATGCCAATATTCTCAGTTCACTTCATGTCAACTTTCTCTATTTGCTAACTAATCCTATCATTACCATACAATGCAGGGAAGTATATTCCAGCAATTTCCCACAAGATACATCTAGAGAACCAGAAAAGTCCAAAAGTGAAAGTGAATCTGAAAGGAATGGCGATAGGAGATGGATTTACAGATCCGGTTAACATGCTAAACTATGGAGAATACCTTCACAGCGTAGGTCTGCTTGACTTGACCCAGAAGCAACACTTTCAAGCTGAAGAAGACAAAGCACGCAACTTTATTAAGAACGGAAGCTATATGGAAGCATTCCAGGTGAATACACTTATTTTGGGCAAACCTGGCTTGAAACCCGATGTCAAACTACTTATACATATGTTTTAGGTTATTGATGAACTCATCGATGGAGATTTAAGTGGACACCCTTCATATTA
Source organism: Orchesella cincta (assembly GCA_001718145.1). Taxonomy (NCBI): domain Eukaryota; kingdom Metazoa; phylum Arthropoda; class Collembola; order Entomobryomorpha; family Orchesellidae; genus Orchesella; species Orchesella cincta. The sequence continues at coordinate 12,978 of LJIJ01002009.1, forward strand.
CAAAAACTGTACCGGTTTGGACACCTACTTTAATTTCATGCAAGATAAAGAGCCTGTAGAATTCGGGTATTACGCTACTTTTGTCCAATTAGCTGCAACTCGCAAATCCATCCACGTTGGGAATAGAAACTTTAGCGATTTGGGAAGCAAAGTTGAAATGTTTCTTCGCGACGATATGTACCGGTCGGTCAGTAACCTGGTTGTAGATCTCTTGGATGCTAAAGAAAATTATAAAGTTCTGTTCTACAGTGGTCAATTAGATATCATCGTGGCCAACATTTTGACAGAGAACTTTTTGAACAACTTGAATTGGCACGGCTCATCCAAATGGCTGGATGCTGAAAGGAATGTCTGGAAAGTTGGTGGAAATGTTGCGGGATACGCTAAAGTTCTGGACAACATGTCATACGTCTTGGTCAGAGGAGCAGGTATAGTCATAAAATAAATGAACATAATTATTGTTATGCATGTAATTATTTCTACGTGTGTGATTAATTGTTCCAAATTATTTAAAAACTTAATTAATTAATTAATCAGGTCACATGGTACCATCTGATAAGCCAAAATGGGCATTTGACCTCATCAATCGTTTTACATACGGAAAACCATATGCCTAAAGATAATTGCTGTAAAAACCCATTAGAGTGCAACCGTTCAGCTCACAGGTTCTCGGTGGTTTTTGAACAAATCACAAAGCAAACTAGCCTTTTGTTGTTAGTGTTTAACAACTTTTCATAAATTCAATACTCCAACAATTATTGTAATAATCAATTATGAATGAAGTGTATACGTTCTCAAAAATGGAATAAATATACGGGTACTTGGGAGTAAATACGCCCATTCAAACCCTTTTAATGCACAGCAATGTGACATTATGACGTGCAAACGGCAAATGATACCATTTTCATCATCATAACCATGTACTATAAACACATCCAACACAAGTTCAAACTGGAATAAACGAAACGTTTCGCGACAAAACCATTAAGGTTGCAGTTAAACAAGAAACGTGAACCCGATTACCTCGTACTCGTGGCACGGAACGGTCATGACATGATGAGTCACGAGTCTCGAATCCTGCTAAAAGTGCATTTCCTTCCAAAAAAAATATAATAATAGTGACCTTTTAAACGTGAACCTCTTTTGTCTTTTCACATTTCATTTTACTACGTCGTTCGTGTTGGGAAGGAACTTCGAACTAAACCATGTGCTAAGCATGCCATTATAGCATCGTGCACTGCCCATCTCTCAAACACAAGCCTTCCATTTAAATACTGATTAACACATTCTTAATGCATTTGTTCTTGGCTATGTACACAGTAAGTATGTATAGCATGTTGATTAGATTCGGATCGTATTAGCTAGCAAGTTTCATTCCACGTGGTGGTCCTCGTCTTATAAACACACTTCTTTGGAGCCAGACAATGAAAGAGCTGAAAGGACGACAGCAAGCAGCATAATATAGAAGAAGCTCAAGTCATAAGTATTGCGTAAGCTGAAGAAGTTCTGTCATTCATGAACTGAATTCGCAAGAACATACCGGATAAGTATTTGTGGAGCCTGGTGATTTTACAAGGAAAATTATTGGGCACCCAATCTCAAATAGTTGACAGTCACGTCACGTCAAAACACGTCCAAGTCCAAATTATTTGTCAAGGAACAAAGTGAATTCATATGAAAGTGAAAGTGTTGGAAAATATTTTGAAGCTGTAGCTGTGGTTGGGTCTGACTGATTTGAACATTTTCATGAAATGTGATCTAGTTCTGTAGTATTAACTCGTTTCCATACACGTGCAAAGTTAATCAACATGTCTTTGGAGGAGGGGGTCGGAGAGGAAGTGCTTTCAATTGGGATGATGGAAGTTGAAATAGAGACCACGCCGTTTGTTCCTGAAAAGGAAGGTCGCAGCAACCACAATCGGCAAAGTAACTCGGCTCTGACTCCCCCTCTTCCTGGAAACCAGACACCGTTTCATAGTGCAAAAGGATTTGGGAACTGGGTAAGTATAATAATAATTCATTGAAGCTTATCTTTTGTTCAGCATGGCACGCTTCTTTGGACGACGTTACATTTGCATGGAATCATCTAATTTGAGGTGTTTTACTTGCGTTACAGCTCTATGAACAACTGGATGAGAATACTTTCATGAAAGTTCACTTGAGATTCATCCGCTACTGCCAGAATTTCAAGATTCGACGACTTGTGCACTTGGGGAAGTCGTACTTTCGAGATATTCAGCGTTTGCATTTCTTAAAAGGTACATATAACTAGGATAGAGCTTTTCATTCCTTTAACGCACATTGTAATTCGACTTAATCACACTTTCTTCTTTGTGACATTTTGCAGGCGTCTTCATTGTAGCAACAAGCATGAAACAGAAGAAGTACGTCAACCAGGTGCTGGAGAAGGAATTGCGAAAGATGGTGCAGGCCCAAAGGCGTAATTAAATGTCGGATTCTAGAGTCATTACTGCTTAGTTGGATGAGTGTTTTATGAAAGATTAAATTAATGTATGAACCCAGTCTGTATGTTCAAATCAAATGTTCCTGGTGGTTCAAATTATTGTAATGTTATATATATATTATGTAACACAGTATTATACACTGTAGGTCTGCAAAGAAAAATGAATTTTATTTGAGCACTCTATTATTTAGTATAACGGGTAATAAGCAGTCACACAACAATGTGAAAACCTCTTAAGTGCACTAAAATCACAGTCGATGTAACACAACTTTACTACGTTTTGAACAACTTTTGTTAGGACATGTAACATTATTTATGTTGATGAAACAAAGAAATTATTACTTTGTCTTTGTCCCCACATTCGTATGAATAATACACATAACTTATTTGAGAGTACAAAACAAACATGAAAATACTTGCAACTTTGTTTGAAAACGTATTGTATATATATATGTATGAAGTAAGTAACACGTTTTATAAGCAAGATAATGCAACAAATTAATTTGAAAATAACACCAATCAAAAACGGTCAATAGATTCAAAATGTAATAATTTTGCTATTGCTCGTCATTTTTATGTTTTCATGATTTTTTTGTCGCATATTTTGTCCAGGAACATCATGACTCCTCGCCGACCTGTCGTTCAACTATCAACTAGTGTATTTTGTTGTCAACTTTTTTTAGTTCTATTATCAATGAGAATTATCTTGTTACCTGTGTTCTCTATAAAGAACGCTGTCTGCACCAAACGATTTCATGTGATTTTACTGTAATAATTATTTACGTATATAGTTAGTAAATCTTTTTATATTTGTCATGTCTAAATACATGAAAGTGTACTTTTCTTCTTATTGGTACGATTCATATTCATATTAGTTTTCATATATCTTCAACGCTATGCTACAATTAATGTAAGTATGTTTACCTTGCGGTACACCATCCACTAATTTTTTTTTCTAACCACGTTCTGCCTTATCAATATATAACAGTTCATATTTATTCCATTATAAATACGTTTATAGCACGTCTTATGCAAATGGCATTCGATTACTTTTTCACTCCTACGTATATATTTTTAAAATGTAAGTGTGTGCATTTGTTAATGCATTTTGTATAAGTTTAGAAAGGCTCTTTTAGTTGAAGCGGTCAGTAGCATTTGATGTTTGATAGAATATTATGAATGTTGATTATTTTGATTATTATAAGTGTTACACTTTATCGTTAAAGATTTTTTCGTTGCTTCCCTTTCCCCAGTAGGAAGAAAAGATAATATACACTTGCACGAGTCGACAGTAGGAAGAAACTTAAAGAAGCTTTCATTTCACAATGTTTTAGGGAGATTCAGAGATTGTACATAAACTACATGATTGCGAAACACGATACACAATTTTGCATACCAATTCAGTGTGAACTAAAAATATATATTATTGGAAACAAAACCTATAATTATGGTTGATATTGTAGAGTATTTAAAAAATTTCATAAAAATATGCATTGTTTCTATCCTAAATTGCTTTTTTTGAGATTAGGTAATAATAATTATAATTTAACTACATATTCGTTTCGGGAAGTTGTTCTTACACCTTACACCACCAATGTATGTATGTCGACAAATTAGTATAATGAATTGTAGGCATAATTTTTCAAGTAGATGCTAGCCATTATTTATCTACCCAAAAAGGCATACCAAACGGATAGTCGAAAGACTATCGAAAATCTTCAAAGTCATCAAGGGACAGAATCTTAATCTATTTTTTTCATTTTCCGATGGTAAATACAAACAGATTTTTCTCATTCTCTGCTATCTGCTCGAAAGATGATACGATATTAATAACATATTTGCCACTTTAAATGCATTCATTATGTTTCCTACCTTTTTAGAAAATTGTTATTTCAGTACATTTTCATAAACTATATTCTTACCTCATACTTTGCTGTGGATGTACAAATTCTAATCAATATTGTTACAAAACATGGTTTCACACCTAGCCTTTCAAAAAGCCTATTTGTAATAAACTTACGTAATATGTTCAGTACGAAACCATAATTAGCATTAATTACATATATATTTGCTGTCTTATAAATGCATAGGTGTATTAGTTCATAGTTATTGCCTTTTGAAATGATTATGATGATAACATGATATTACAAATCGTTACGTATTTCAGAAAGTAGTGTTGGGTGTTAGTTTTCATATTACTATCATTTATGTACATTAACCATGTTAGGCATAGATTAGATTTCGTTTAAGATGAAATAAAAAAGATAACATTATAAATCATTAGTAGATTTTGGAACGTGTTACGTCTGCACTCTGCAGAGTTTTGCAGGGACATCATCTATAATGCATCTGTGTTTGTCATTAATCACCTAGTCCAGGCCCTCGTGTACAAATTTGTACATTTCTCGATTGATATAGCTAATATACATTTACAAGTTGAATGTATCAATCAGTACACTATGCTGGGGAAAGTTTCCGTTTTCCTAGTTTCTGATCTTTGGTATTTAGGTACGTCGATAGCTTGTTGTAGTTGAAACCAATACTGCAATTATTGATTTTTAATATGCAATGCATACAGTTTTATATACCTACTGTTAAGCTTTTAATTTAACCTGTTTAATTTACCATATGCATTGAGATGGAATGCTTCGATACTTGGTATGATAAGTGGTGGGAAAGTACCTACAGCGGGAGTTGACGGGTACTTAAAAATGTTAGATCATCGCTGACTAACAACTTCACCAGATTATACCGTGTAAATGAAGTTTTTAACCCTGCTGATAACTGTCGAATTGGTAAAACCTGGTCCAACTACTTTCTCCACCACATTTTCAAGCTGATATTCAAAGGTTATTTGATTTTTTGATTTTAATTCCACCAAAATAACGGAACTTTACTAACTAATTAAGTAAGGGGCATTGTGAGAATTAGTTCAATCTAACTAGTATTTTTTTTAAAACTCATATATACTGTATACTTCCACAAAAAAAAACTAAACACTTTGGAGACGGGTACATACTACATCTTACCGAATAGACATAATATGAATGTTTTTTGTATTGTTTAGCGAGTTCTTCTATCTAATGTCCTAAGAGTTAAGCTACCTTAAAATTTACCGGTGGTTGCATGTAGAATTACTTTTGCTATTATCATTCATTTCTTTATCTCCTCGCATTTCTTCACCGTACAATCGCACAGCGTGTACGAAATCGCCCACAACACGCTCGAGATAATGGAATGGTTTTCTAAGTGGTAACGGTCCCTCGAGAAATCCTAAATGTCCACCTCGCATTGTAACAATCATGGCAAGATTGGATCCTGGAGTTTCCGCTTGATCTATTGGTAAGTCTAAAAATGAAATGCATAAGATTGTAAATTTTTTCTGACTATGTTATGCACATTACTTGCATAATGTGTTTGTGGAATCTAAGGGAATTAAAGGGAATATTTTTAATTGCAATTAATCTTAATTTCAATTACATTCAATGGGCTGCATGGGATCATCGGCTGCACTGAAACCAAACACAGGTATGGTAAATTTTTCTGTGTCATCAACAATGTTTGCTGATTTGTAGTAGTCCAGCGCAGAAGGGAAGCCGAATTGGGGAGCAGTAAAGCACGAGTCAAACTCTCTCAGGTTGGTACTTCTTAATATTTTGTTAAAGTCCCAACAATCACGAACCTCCAGCACTTCACGATATCTACAAGATTTTTGGAATGTTTAACAACCTAACGCTCGCGAAACATGAGAGTAAAATAATTGCGTATTGCTCTATTATTAGTATTTGGTACTTTTTTGATAAAAACTTAAGATTTTGAGTCAGGCCATAATTGATGATGTAGTGGTTGACAAAAGGCTTTTCCAGGTTTGCTACTCCATTCACCGCATCCCAACAAATGGAAATAGCCATTGCACAAATGAAAGTCTCCCTTGCTTCTTCGGGATTTTGTATTATATATTGGCAGAAGACCATTCTGTTCAAATTTTTAATGTTCTTTTTAAAGAAACTGTTAAATTATTGCTATTAAATAGTTTTGCATTATAAACTATAAAATAATTATTAAAATTATACCCTCCCATGGATGTCCCAATGGCTATCATGCGTTCACCGGGATATTTTTTCTTTAAGTAGGCCACCACCTCCGCAACATCGTCACAATTTGAAGCAGAATAAAGACGAGGCGTCTATTGAAAACGGGAGAATGGTCAGTTTTTGCCAATCTTTGATAGTTTTACCTTAGCATATAGTGAAAGTTTGGTTTGAAATGCAAAGCAATCAGAAAAAAGTAGACACGCAAACCTTAATTGGAACGCCTCCAAGACCCCGATGGTTAAACACTATAACTGTAGCTCCAGCTTTCAAAATGGTCATAGCCAGCGTTTTAATGTAGGATGTTTGTGAAGAGCTTGTAAGCCCAGGTAGAAGGAAGACTTTGAGTGGAGGTCTGCAAAAATGCACATATAACCTTGCTGATATTATTACTGTGTTTTTCTAATATTTTAAGCATTCTAAACACGGATAAGGGTAATGTGATCCACTCAAGAGTTATTATGCAAATTAGGGATACACGAGCAAGGATAAATGAAACTATAAAGTAAATTAAGTCCTTTTATGGACCGGTGAAGAGTGGCTCAGAATCATGCAAGTACAAATTAAGTGCTCTCTGTCTACCATAAATGGGTCATATATTAAGAATGTGATGGGCAAGTGGCATGTGGATGTTAAAGAAAGAAGGAGCACTTGTAGGTGTACATAAATAATCAATACTAGTAAACCAGTCTACTACTACTACTACAGACGATGGTATGAGGTAAGAAAACGGCAAGCATTAAAAATTGCACATGATACATATGTCTATGCGGAGAAAACAAGACATTGATGAACTTATTACTTCAATAAGTACATACCCTTTCACGTTTTTTTCATCCGGCTCCATGAAGTCAATGCCGACCTCTCCACTGGATAAACATTATACAGAAAAAGGCTATTAATATCATCATTACACACACGCGTTCACACACGAAGATTGCTTTTGTTTACGGGAGCACGCAAGCAGCAGCAGCAAACTTGCCTTTCATGTCTTGTCAATATGTACATGGTATTAAGGATATATGTAAAGGGGAGCAAAACAGCATGTTGAATGCTTCATAAATTAGTCAGTTGAACAAGATTCGCTGACTAATTAATTCTCATCTTTTCTTTACTCTACACAGGTAACTCGTGTCATACGGAAGAAGCAACAATGTGCAATAGCTTACCCATCTGACAAGGGAACAATTTCCCGTCGATAAGGCAGCTTGAAAGTGGGAGAAAGTCTTAGTCGTAGGCCCATAACAGACTGAAGCCTTCCCTCCCAAAAGTAGATTGACGGATAGTACTTGTCATCCAAGATTTTTACGCGTTCTTGTAGAAAGTTTCTAATCCTATTATTGCTAGTGTGGATTTTAGGTTTCTGCAAAGATAACATGAACACGTTACTTGACAAAATTTTTACCTCTACTTTCTCCTAATGTCAGCATAAAAAGAACTACATTTGCTAACTCGTATAATTATTTAAAAAGGTTGGCTAACCTGTGACACGGTGAAAACATAATACACTGCAATCACAGCCATAGCCGAAGCTGCCGTCGCCGAGACGAGGATAGTCGTTTCGGAAATTTTCTCAAAGTATTGCATGGTTGATTATGAAATGCTAACTGAATCTTTCATTGAAAACTTTCCCTTTTTCAGAAAAAATAGAACATTTATCTTACAAAGCAGGGAAACGATGGCTGAAGGAAAACTCTAACAGGGCAGTGGCGATGAGCACCAAAAAACAATTAGCTACCACTACCTACTAGCATTTTACTACTAGCTGTAGTATTGATGCATTTTTAGCTTTCGAATTATTGATATTGGCAGCTATGACTTTTTTCACAGACTTTGGCGTACGAGAACACTTTTCGTTTAACAGCTTTCTCTCGTTAGTGAAAGTTTACACCAAAATTTTCTCTTGCTTCCACTCTCAAAGTATCACTCCTTTTTCTGAAACAAATGGCAGACGGGGCAACATTTAGATTGAAAATCCAAAGTCAAAGTGGGTTATCTCCAATGAAAATCGAAGGAGTCAAATTAAAAATAAATTATACCTATAACCCCAATCGACAATACCTTTCTATGTATGCATACAATATGTATAACTTGTTTTAAATAATGAGTTTCCTAGTTCTACCTTTTTAATGTTGCGCTAGCAAGGCGCGCACAATCACTACTACACTCCACGATCCCCGATCGGCAGTGATATTTTATTTTTTGTAGACCTCTCTTCCTGATTTAGGAATGAAAGTGGCCCTATACGTGTAAGCGATTATTATAATGTAGAGCCAGCAGTAGCACTACACCTTTTCATTTGGCAGAGAAGTGTGTTTACAGAGGCGTATTAGAAAGCAAGAAAATCTGAAATTGGTTATGTCTCTTTAATTCCCTTTTATTTTATCCTTTCTCCACTTTCTACTTTTACATGCAGTAATGTAACCTGCCCTTGTGTTGTTATTTCGATGGGCAGCAACCTACTACTGGCTAGAATCAGAAAGTGTAGGAATTTCACCAGACATTACTAAAAGAAATACGCAAAGTTTCCTAAGCATGACTTTCATGGTATAAAATGCAAGGAACGACAACAGCATAGCAATAGCAGCTTTAGGCAGGTAAAGAGAGGGAGACCCGGTATGATGTTCTCTTACTACGTAAACTAGTACAGACAGTCATTTTTTTGGTTAACTAGTCGCTCTAAGACATGAGATATAAAAGGCAAACCCACCACCAACCACCATGGATCAATAATAAATATTGAACCTGCACATGGTGTAATAACCTCGTCATCATCATGCACTACTACTTCTACTTGTAGTACACCAGTACACTTTTCCTACCACCAACCAGACCAGACCAGCAGTATTCCACTTTAGCTCTAAAAGATATCTAAACTTTGCTTTCTCTCTGCTTGGTTCCCATTCGTAAGAAAATGCTCGTGCATTACAGTGGATGGATATCTTTTAGTACAATGGTGCTTTTCCATTTCTACCACTCTGGAACAGAGACGAGCTGCTTGTTTTTTGTTATCTATACCTTCTACCGCTGTGCAATCAAAGTTGGCCATTCTTATATAGACCGACAATATGCATGTACCGTTAATGCAGCAGGCAGCGGCTCAAGCTCAGCAACCATCAGCACTACTTTTCGTGTGGAAATGTGAAAGCCAGAAAAGGGAACGTGATATCAGCACAAGGTGCTGGCTTACAGCAAAACCCGCAACTGCAGCATACCAAACTCGGCAAGCCTTCGGTCGGATGCCGATATATTCTACAAATACAAACCCCTTTTACTCTTCTTAAACATACAATCCCAACCTGTCTCTCTGGAAAGTTTGTAACTGGAAAAATATTCTGGTTCTGCTTCGCATGTTTTTTCTTTGCTCAACATCAAGTGCAGCATCTTCCGCTTGGCAAACATTTGAGAGAGCGAGAGAGTAAATGAGCAAAACACTTTTGCTTTTACTGGAATACTAAAAGATGAGATGCTTCATAAGCCCCCATGATTTTTTACTGAAGGAAATGTGGAAAGTTTATATATAGAAAGTCTAGCGACAACAAGGCAGTGGAACAAGGATGGCTGTACGTACGTGTTTTTACATGCAGGTAGAAATGGAACGAGATAAAAACTACGGTTAAACAAATAAATCCTTTTATTATTTGCTTAAAACTACGTAGGAAATAAAATAATTGGAATAATCGTAAACTAAAAATATTCATAAAGCATTCTTTTATAGAACTATAAGAATTCATGAAAGCTGGTGCATAGGACAGCGATGCTGTACAATATTATGTTGCTTTGAGCTTTAGTTCATAATGTACGATAAATATTTTTCTTTTATAAAATATTTGTATTTTCTAATCGATCGTTTATGCTCCAGAAACAAAAACGTCCTTTTCCGCATACATTTTCCCTAAAAAGCACAAGAATATTATATAGCTTTGCAAATTATTGTCAAAATGACAAATTATACCGTGAACTTAAACTCTTTGCTAAATGAACATTCCTGTATTGTGCTATATTCTTGAATAAAGTTTGTTATACAATTTTGGCATACATAGTTTCAATACAGAAAGTGAAGAAGAAGGAAGGAATACGGTGATGGCTGGTTGGATAGTGGTAATAAAGTATTCTGGTGACATTTCAAACACGATTTAATAATTTACCAGAATAGTATATTGAAACGATTTAGAATTCCACACTAAACCAGTTTGAACAAATAAAATGAATTATAGCAGCGGGCAACGACCAACAGCTCAAGCTCAAGTATACATATAATATGATAAACCAATATTGGACAGAAAAAGCTAACGTTTTTGTAGACACACGCAGAAAAGAGGAGAGAAAGAGAAAATTGGGAGCATTTATGTCAGTTTTGTTTGTATGGATGAGATTGGGGACTGGGGGAATAGAAAGTTTGTAATGATAACGTATTGTGAAAGGAGTTGGGCTTAACCTTTTGTCAAATATTTGTGATTATATAGATAGAGTTTAGTATATGTATATGTGTGTGTAAGAGAATTCTGAAAAACAATACAGGTAATTTCCCCAGTCGGTTTCTCTATATTACGCTGATGGAGGTCACTATCTCTGCGGATGGCTGTTTTCTGCCAGCCGAATAAAATATTAATTCTATTTCTACTCAACTGTTACATGCTATCACTTACAATCGGCAAATATTATAAGCTTTGCCTTATAACATATAAAGTCTAAAGAAATGTTGAAATACGGAAGAAACATAATTTTGAAGTATCTTCAGCAGGGTAAGCAACAGACACAGTCTATGTCGAAATTGCTTCTTTACTTCAATTTATTTATGACAATTTAATGGTCAGAAAATTTGTACTATTGACCATTACCTAAAACGATGATCCAAGCCTACATTCCGTCGCAACAGATAATAAAACTCTCTCTAGAGATTATTGTTCACCTACATAAATGCATGCCGATGAACTCTTTGTTAAAACAAAGTTTGCTCCTTATTCTGGCTAACACGAAAAATTTTGTTGGTTTGGATTAACTACTTTTAATTTGATTCAGCGGGTGATAGAACCATATTAAAATTTAACCTTAGAATAGAAACATCGTACAATTACAAGTGGACGTATACGCTTTATCAAATAGCTAATAGCTTAGATCTGTTAATTTTAGTGTATGTATTTACATGCTATTATGATGTGCTTAATATGTCATAAATACTTTCTTGCATTTGATTTGATGCATTTAATTTTTATTTTTTAAACAACTAAATCTTCACTGAAGGTTCAATAATAATTTCAAACGTGATTTTTGCAATGCTTTTCCTCAAACTAAACTCACATATACATAGCTAATGCATATGTGCAATTGCAATCCTCACACGTTAGTCATCATAATCATAAAGACCATAAAAATGTCGCATTGCTTACACTCCTCCAGCAAAGAGTCGACTGAAAGTTATGAATATACAAGTACTTGTGCATGTTTAAGTATATTTACAGAAAGAAGCACAAGCTCGTGTAAAAATATGGAATTAGTAATTTATATTATTTTCTGCAGCTAGCAGGTGAACCAGAATATTTCCTGCATTTGTATAACAAAAAGAAGTTTTGCAATCCAGGCATCCAACCAAAACCATCCATGTGATATTACTGGAAGCTAAAAATGTACGTTTTTTGCAATCGCCGTTGGTGGTGTCCTTTCTCTTGGGATGATATAATAAACCCGACAATCCGAGATGTAGCGATGTACCTTTAGCGGATGTAATTTGCGGCTTAAAAAACGTGTCATAAGTGAAATCCTCAATGCAGACTAGCTTCTGAATGACTATATCACACCTTAAGTGCTGTCATTTCAAAGTGCATGACCTTTGACCTCGCGTTCGAAATTTCGCATTTTTTAATTTGCAGTGGCATATTTATAATCAGCCACTGCAGTAGCCTTTCAAAATGGTATATCATAAGCTCTGTTTGGTCGCTTTTGAAATAATTTATGGTGACCTTTGAACCCTTGCTCCAGAAGTTTTGATTTGCAATTTGCATAACATATCATCATCGCCCACAGCAATACCTTTCGAATGATTATATCTAAGCTGTAACGGTCAATTGGCACACTTACAAATCGTGACCTTTGACCCTGTTCGAAACTATTGATTTGAATTTGACATGCATATTCGACATCAGTAGAGCCAATACCTTTCGAATGATGTATCAAAAGCTATATGTGACGCTATCACAATTGTTTGCGCTTATCTTTGCACCCTGTTCCGTGACTCCCAGATAACCATTTACGAACTTTAGCCTCCGCTGTTAACCTTATCTATCTGATTAGGCTCAAGACAGAATTTTCAAAAAGGTCAAACGGTCAAAGTTATTCGCTGTTGACCAGACAGACGACAGAGCGTCAGACGACGCGGACGACGACACACAAAGTTCTTCTTAATATGCTACCTAAAAGGTTACATAATAAAAAGGAGAAAGTACATACTATGGAACCTTTACGTTACGACTATATGAACTATATCACCGTTGCGATACTCCGAACAAAGAATCAACTCGTCCAACTCGTGATAGACGATGCAACCATTGAGTAGAATCTTTAAGGAAAGCAGAGCGGGTGGTATGTTGTTGTACTATGTTAGTGCACATGCACAACACCATGCTTGTTTGTTTTGAAAGCAAATCCGCTCCTTTGTTAAGTAGTTAGTTGATTAACTTTGGGTTATTTTTTAACAAATTAATTATCTAATTCTGTATCAACATGCCACAAGGAAAGATGAAGGTGAAGGCTAAACTGCCACACGGAGCAAAAGTGAAAGGCAAAGGAATATCAAAAGCAAAGGATATTCAAAAGAAAAGTAAGCATTATTAATTTTATTCTTATGGTCATTTAAAGTTATGTGAAAATTTCGATCCAATTTTTTGAATTTAAAGGAAATGCTCATTTTTTTGTATTCTGCAGATAGACCTGCCCAACAGAAAAGAGACTTGCTTAATGCGGCTGTGACGAAAGCGATTAATGATTCCAACGAATCAACTTTCAAACAAAAGGCAACTGTGGAAGGCAAACACTTTACGGTCATTCCTGATGATATCGTTAAAAAAGGAAAGTCAGCCAAGAAAGTGGGTGGTGAAAAGATGGACAAGAGTAGACTTCCAAAAATGAAAAAGTAAATACTACTAGGTTGTATTTTGATGATCTGGTAAAGATAAGTAATTTAGATTTATAAGGATAAAATAATAATACCGCATTACCAAAAAATCGAATAAAATAAACGTGAACAGTTGCAGTTGAGGATATTCATTGAAATGCTATTTATTTCTTTACTACTCTTTAATCACATTACTTTTTTGTTTCCTCCTACATCTTGACATTGACACAGTCAATCTTTTGATTGTTGATTTAGTTTGAAACGAACATTATACTTATGACAATGACAATACTAGCTACGTTGTTTCATCTCCATCAAAGTCAAGTGTGAGAATATAATACAACTGGCATTTTATGGCTGTCAGTCAGAAAATAGCTTTCACTTCGGCCCTAAAAAACCTTATTGACTTGCCTTTGCCGCATATTGCAAATGTGTCGCATCATAAATTACGGCGTAAATGAACACTATTTTCTACAATGACACAACTTAGCGATAAGTATTATAACATCATTTCCACACAAATGTATAAACATTTTATACACAGAACAATTGATATATATTACTTATATAGTGTTGAACGATTAAAATTACTCAAAGAAGTATTATTGTCATGCATTATTGTGTATTTGAGATTTCTTAACCCCAACGCTTCATGATTTGTGCGAAGTTATCAATGCCTTTATCAGCTACAAGTTAGCTACAGTTTCATTTTCTCGTTAAGAAATACTTAGCTCCAAATGGCACATACTGTTTTGACGTGGAAGGCTTCATTCTTTTTTTATGCTACATTCCCTTTAGAAATTAATCAATTTAAAAGTAGGATAGTATAGTTCATAAAAACGACTAGTACTCTACAACTGCAATCAGTACCAACTACTAAGTAAATAATTCCTAAACCACTAAGGATGAGGACAAATCTTTAACGGTAAAAGAGTAATCATAACATAATCAAACAATCAAAGCTTACCTAGTCATCACAGGTACCTAACAGTTGAAATGCGACACACTTTTAAACTAATGAGATCACATTCAATGAATTTGACTTATGTATTAAGCCCGAATTAAATTAGTATTCTTCAATATCTTTCCAAAAGACCTGATGATTAAATGATTAAAATTCAAAAGTTGTCCTTTCTGAATCCTCATAGAGTCGTTGACTAGTAAAACTCTACAACGGAAGGCAGTTATACGGATTCCCAGAACAAATTCGCTATTCAATATTCCATCCAGCCAATACATATTATTATTATTGGCACCTATATGTTCTAATGGAGTGACTGACTAGATAATGTTATAAAATACATAGAGGACATCAAAACTGGTGTAAAATTATCTTGGCTATCTCAAGAGTCAGAAGAACTGATTAATGTATGTAGTAAGAAGATACCAATAAAATTCTTCAGTCCACTGCCCACGAGCAAACTACGACTTGTGAGCAAGTACATACGGCTAGAGTCATCATCATATGCTCGGAGATACATGTGAAGTTGCGAAAAGTTTTTGATCTACATTTTACTTTCGTCATCCTGATGAGCTGCGATGGTGAGCCAAAATGACAGGATTTTATGCTGCCGGTGTAGTAGCAGAGCTTTCTCCTACCGTCTCATATAGCTGGCTCATCTTAATTCTTTTGCATTTTATATTCAACTGCCGAATGTCAGCTTGAAGAGAATTGCCGATGGGACTCCTGTAATAATCAGAAGCACAGGATTCATTAAGTGTCGGCATCACTGAATCCTATATTGCGTATACTACTGTGGTTATTAATGTAGCAAAGCAAGATCATCTACACTTACTTAGGTTCAATATCCACGGTATCCAACTGAGAAGGTGGAATAATTTCTATGCCTTGTTTCCATTTCTCGACACCATTCCATGCTATCATCACACCGTTGTCTGTGCAAAGTCCTTTTTGTGGACATAAAACTTTGTAATTCATTTCTTGGCAGACCAATTCGACACCTTTTCTAACATACTGATTACCCGCTACACCTCCTGAAATAACCTGTAACATACGCAATAAGTAGTATTAATAAAAACTGATGTGGTGATATGAAGTAGTATGAAGTTAAAAACATTGGAGTTTGAGAAATGCAAAAGACAAGGAAAGTGTTCTTACAAGTACTCTGTTGTTTTCTGGTATCAATCTACGCATATCTGCGTAAATCATTCCACGTTGAATTTTCTTACACAGGTGCGTGGTTACTGCATGTTGAAAACTGGCACAAAGATCAGCGTACGTAGGTATAACGTCACCACCGTCACATTCTGTAGACAATGAATAGGGCAAAATAAGAGCTGTCTAGGATATATTTGGCAACTTTTCAACTCTATAGACGGTTTGACATTGGGGTATTTATAGGAATAGGACAATGTTGAATGTACCTTGGGTGAATATATTATGGCCTAATAATATACTTTTGCAACTCGCACAAAAAGACAACAAGTAGTATATATTTGTATAACATAACTCGAAGCTATTAACAGTACTAACAAACTCACCGTATTTTCTTTCTTCACGTAGAATGTGTCGGAGTGCTATGAATTTTAAGCCCGAGAAGCTCCAATTGCAATCCCGATACTTATACATAGGTGTTGGAAATTGAAATGCCTCTGGGTTTCCCTTTGTGGCATAATATTCAATCGCTGCCCCACCAGATAGAGACGACCCTTCCTTCAAATTGTTTAGTTTCAGCCGACGAGCAGTCTAAACAGAAAACTCAAACTAATGACTAACCCGTTTGCAAATACTT
Organism: Orchesella cincta; assembly: GCA_001718145.1. Classification (NCBI taxonomy): domain Eukaryota; kingdom Metazoa; phylum Arthropoda; class Collembola; order Entomobryomorpha; family Orchesellidae; genus Orchesella; species Orchesella cincta. The sequence goes on from LJIJ01002009.1 coordinate 29,397, forward strand.
GTAATTAATCGTAGTCGTAATTAAAATTTACTTTGTCAAATGCCTCTCCAGGAGCATCATCAATTGTACTGAAATGAATCATAAAATAAGTTCAATCATTCAGTATTATGTTTTGGCATGCTTTCAATTCCATTATCAAAACCGAAAATAGTATACCTTCCAAGAATATCAAAATCTTCGATAGATCTAGCTATGGAAAGAATACAATGTCCACCAGACACAAGTAGTACCATATATGGAAACTCCAGATCATGTAACATTCGGCATGTGAGAGCATGAGCCTTCATATGGTGGATTGGAATAAATGGTTTGTTTCCTTCAATACAAAGGTTTTTACCATGCTTCATCCCCACCAACAAACATAATGAGAGTCCTACAGTTACGAATAAAAAATTAAAATGATGTGTTTTATGGAACTTTTTTTTATATCCACAGATTATCAAATTTATTCATTGCTAAATACCGGGTTTGACTGTGGTAGCAATAGCGTCTAGATCATTAACTGTGACATTTGCTTGGCCCATGGCTTCTTTCAAGATTCTGCCAATATGTTGTTCATGAAGATGTTTCGCTATTGGAGGGATGATTCCACCATGGCTAAGAATGATTAATCAACCATCAATAATCTATTGTTTTGGTTTTGGTTATTTATATACTCGTCTATTTACCATTGCACATTATTTCTGTCGACTTACTTTAAGTGAATTTGCAACTGCGAATTTAATGCTTCGCCTAATATTTGTTTATCTGTGGTGACTACTGCTGCACCTACAATTAAGCAAATAGAAGATGAATTGTTGGGTATATTACGTGGAATTAAATTTTTAAAAGACTCAACTCCCAATAATACGAAATAGTATTTTACCTGTGTCATCAGCAGATGTTTCTATTCCTAAAATTACTCCAGATTTAGTTATACCTCCGGGACCAGAATGATGTGTCACCGACTGAACTTCCCGAACGCGATCGTGCTCAACAATAATTTCTTTAGGAGAGTCATGTTTCCCACTGGAAGTAACATTAAGAATGTCTGATATAGACTTGTAAGAAGAATCGGACCCATTTGTTTGAAGTTTTGATGATGATGATACACAGCGAAGCCACGGAGTGCTTAAAAGTTTTCTTCCATGTTTATCACTATTCCTAGCCGGGCAAGGGCTAACTAAAAACAGATTCCTCGACAATGCTCGATATCTATGCATCTACAACAAAAAAGAGAATAAAAAATCAATAATAATAACCTCATTGGTATAAATAAACGATGCATAATATGAAATATCTTACTTTTAAAATATTTAATCCGGTATATTAGATGTATTTACTCTGCACTGCCACTTCCGTTGCTCCACACTTTATTATCCGACTAATTGGAAATCCCAAATCGAATTCACTTATCTGTCTTCAGTCAGTTATTACTTATCCCTTTTATTATCAGTCACACCGAATGGAAGCAGCCAGCAGAAGACTAGTTCGTTAGTATCGTAAGTATCTCTTCGTCGGTGGAACTATATATCACCAATCACAATTTTATTAACTAACCGTACTTATATCTACACTTAATTGTTGCATACCAAGTTAAAAATACCAAGATATGTAATAAAAACCTCTCTTCATTTATTCATGCATTCATTTATTGCCAAATTAAGCTCACTTGAATTGACTCACACCTCGTTTTCAAAGCAAAAGCTTAAAAATAATTATTGCAAAATGGAACAACAAACAACAACAGGAAGTGCTTTCTCTTATGTTTATAATATTTGTATGTAGATTAGTGTATCTGCACATGCATGCAATCCCAAAGAATATAAATAATCTTGTCGGATATCTGCTAAATAAACAAATACACAATTTTCTTACATGAAGAGAAGGTTTGAAGCCCGCGCTGTCCTACATACCCATTTCACTACTAAAGTGATCTCCTTTTCTAAACGTTTTTATTACACAAAATTGAATCGATGCTGCACTAACCAAACCACTTTCTCCTTGTAGCTGTTCTATATCACTTTTATATGCATAAGGGGAAAGCCCGAAGGTACTTTCTCCTCTCTTTGTTTTCATCAATATCCTTTTGTCATTTTCTTTTGTAGTGTTTGGCGTGGCTGCAGACAAAAACCTACCTTCACAGGATTCCACCAGTCACTACCACCCTGTTTTTCTTTTACGGTGAAAGATGAAACGTGTAGATTATAGTAGACTTAAATGAGATTTTTCGTGAGAGTTGGAAAAAACTCACAAATCTTTTTTCTCCCAATCGAAACAAAAGCTGAATAGGGATGGGTTGGTTGAAACTATTTTCCAGGAATGTGGGATTTTTTTTTCTTATAGATAGCTTATGCTTTTCTTTACAGAAACTACCAGTGCCAATGTCCTACTTTTCTTTGTGAATTTGAAAACATTTTGGGTAAAAAGTCCTTGAATTGATAATTCCTTTCTTACCCGGTACAAGTAGAAGACCTTTGGGAATTTGGACTTCTTTGTTGGTTATTTGCTCAACGACTGCCTCACTGGAGCCTAGTGGGGCATGATGCATTATGTTGTATTGGCATCTGCTGTTAGTAGGTTTCTGCACGTAGCTCATGTAAGTAAACTTTCTCCATGATACCTTTTTGTTAGTTTTTCGACATCTGGAAAATCCTATTTCAGTTAGATTAGCACAACTAGCTTATATGTTGGCCAGGCTGCTCTGGAGTAATAAGCCCTATTTTGATACCGCCTCTTGCATGCTTTTCCGTTACTATTTAGATTTGAAGTGTAACATACTTTTTATTACAGCTCGTCTACTTGTTGGTTCTCCTGAAGTGGATGATATAATAATGAATGTATGGCATGGATCTATGTACTTAAATTCATTATGCGTTGTTTACTTGTTTGTCTCATGCGCATGATGTTGCTTCATTTCATTTGAAGTGTAACAGCTTTCTTTTTTACGGGAAGCTAAACTAATTGCGGATCTGTCTGTCCATCTGTATAACACGACAGTTTCCAATTGCAATGGACAGCAATGGTGACAACTGACAACCTCATTTCTTCAATTGATTTCAAATTACAAGTTGAATGCAAAATTTTGCTATATTGAACTAGTAAATGCTGCTGTGATAATTGATGACACTGAAATCCAGTTGAAAGCATTTCTGCTACTTGAGTATTGCTACCTGCGTACAGAAGAAGTTTATTATTTACTGTAATACGGCTTAGCGTTTTCGTTTTCTAAACCCAAAATTCCGCTA
>LJIJ01002010.1:0-32620 GCA_001718145.1 Orchesella cincta
AAAAACTTTTGAACCTCAACCTGTGCCTTTTGAACTGCAGCAAAACGAAAGGATTTCATCATCATCATCATCACCGCCACCAGTTCTTACTCCACCAAACAGCTCCATAAGCTCCTCACACTCCTCTTATGACAACGCTACTAACCTAAACTTGCTTGCAATGGTGACTGAAACAGCTCGCATCAACGGTGAGCATCCAACGCCACCGAATTCCACCACCAAGAACTCCAAGTTGAACTGGAGAGCCCTTGTAGCGAGCTGCGGATTGAAATAAACGAGACTCCTGCTGATATCGACTCTTCTGCCACCACCTCTGCCTTGAATACCCCCATGTGCCTTTCTTCCTCGATGAGGAGGATTCTCGGAAGGAAATACGTGCCGTAAACGGGAAAAGGAAGCAGATCTTCGTCAAAAATGGTAAGCAGCATCGCATCTTATTTTGCACAATATTTACCTTCATCTGTTTTATATGCATTTCCCTCTTTTTGTAGGTGACACCACTACAGCTCCAGTTCGCCGAAATGGAAGATTAAAAATACATGATGCAACTCCATGTCCGATACAACCTGCGGGCTACTCGTTCTCCGTAATTCATTGGCGGAGCACCTCCGAACCACGAGAACCCCACTCGTCCGCCACCACACCACCCCCCGAAACGCAAACTAATTCGTAAAAAGAATCCCCCCATCCTCAAAGCTGTCCATAATAACAGTCAGGGTTATAAAACTTTCAAACGAATGGGAAACAAGATTGGATACAAATGTCTTTCCTGTCCAGCCTCTTCGTCTATCTAAACGCCATGAAAAGTCATCTCCAACTCCACGTTCCCGGCTCCAAAGTAAAAATTTGTGGGGAAAAACACTGTGGCTGGTTCGTGGCTCCGGACGACATGCTCGGACATCGGAGTAAACATCACCCCGACCTGAAATTCAAGTGTGGTACATGCCACGCCATTTACTTCAGCAACAGTGGACTGTTCAAGCATGAACGACTGCATGAACGGGGCGAAGGGTCGATTTGTGATCAGTGTGGATGGTTAGTAAAAGAATATGAAATTTCATTCTACAAAGTGGCATCCACAAAATCCAGTTTCTGAGATGGATCTCGAGGAGGAATCAAGCTGCTCTTCATTTTCGGACTCGGAGCAGAGTGAGATCAATCTGATTTCTGATGATGAAAACGAGAGCTCTGATGATGAAGGTCCTCCGCATCTCGAACCGGAGGTGGACCTTGCCCCAACTTCGGAAGTTCCAGGAAAAGAAAGAATCTTTCAGAGCTTAATCCCCACTCGACGGCGGACTACATCTCAGGTTAGATGTATTTGGGAAGTCGAATCGCAAGTACTACTACTGTCAAAAATGCCCGTATTTCAGCTGCCACCTCAGCTCCATCAACCATCACCTTCTTTGCCATAAACCAGGGATGGAATCCATTGTCTGTGAAGTGTGTAAGTGGTACGTAGATCCTCGAAGGTTTAAGGACCACCTAGTTCGCCGTCATCCAGATTTATATACATCTCAAAACCGTGATGGGGATGGCAGGTTGGCCTGCGACGTTTGTGGGTGGATGACCAAAAACCTGGCGATACACAGACTCAAATGGCATCCACCACTTTCACCTAATAATGAATCTGGCTATGTTTCCCTTCCAGCCCCACCTCAAGAGGAAGTTGAAGAAGAAGATGATGATGATGGTGATACAATTTCAGTTGTATCTTTGAACCAACGAAACCGCGACAGGATGCGCAACTTAGACAACTCCAACCCCCTCTACATCACATTTATCGTGGACGGAAAGAAGGTCTTCAAGTGCCGCCAGTGCGGGGCGAGGATGAAGAGGTTGGACCTCCTCAAATCCCACCTCAAGATTCATGGCGGCATTCGGAGAAGTTTGAGAATAAAAAATAAGAAAATTGCCCCAAAAGCTAATTCCGAAAAGCAGAGGGAACCTCCATCTCCTCCCCACCAGCGCCACCAAGAAAACGAAAGCTAAAGCTCCCTACTCCAAACAGCTGATGAGGATGACCCACCTCTCATCCCCTCTTCTCCTCAATTATCTCGGATGGGCGAAAGATGTACCAGTGTCGCCGGTGCGCTGCCAAGCTCAGAAAGTTGACCCTCTTCAAAGCCCATCTCAAAACTCACGACGAAGAAGAGGCTCTGGGAGAGGAGATTCGTGAGAGGAGGAAAAGGATGAAGAATAGTAAATACAATTAACAAACTTGTTCAATCATTTAAACTTAATTACATTTAAGTTAGTTCCAAATAAAATAATAGCTAAAAAATATACAAATTCAGCATCAACCTTTTATATTCAGCATTCCTACAAGTTGCATGCAATGCAATATCAACAAGATCATGAGGGGTGTTTGGGTGGTGATATATGGATGGCAAAGTAAACTACATTCTGCTTTTTCAACGTAAATGAATGGGGGATTCAGTGAAGAACGAGTGAAACCACAGGAGAGTATTGCGTGCACACTTTACGTAATTTAGTAGGAGGCGAGCATGTATTCAATTCCAGATGCAGAGCAGTCCATATCCTCTCCACGTTCGCAACTCCACCATGCATATCTAGACACAAAAGAGTTGGTGTCACTTGTTTACTTTTTTGATCTCTCAAAAAACACTAATTTTTGCATTTTTGAAACCAAATCATGGCGAATTGTTTATTCTGCGCCTCTGAACTTCCCCCCAATTATAAAATCGACGGGGATGGAAAGGTGACCAGCAATATTTCAAAAGCGGAGGGTGGAAATGTGGTTTTCGAAGTTTGTGAAGATGACCATCCCATCAAAGTGCATTTGAACACTATGTTCATCCTCCGAAAGGTGCTCCACACTCCCACAGAATTGATAGCCAAGTTTTTGAGTCTTTGTGAGGGTGATTCTCACCCCGAGCTGTGGATCAATGTGTGTTTCTTTTGTATGGATGAAGTGAACAAGTTCTACGAGAGTCTGAAGCAAGTTGAAAAGTTGGAGAGGAGGATTGAAAAGATTAGGAAGGGGTTGAAACGAAGGATTTTCAATAGCAAGGATGATATCGTGGGAGGAAGCATTATTTGGAAGGGGATTCGGGATGAGGCGTTGAGGAATACTGAAGAAATTCCTGCCGCGGATTCCGAACCTCCACCTATTCCACTATCATCACCTCCTCCCAATTTTGAAGAGGTGCAATCGCCTCTGAATGGAAATGAAGATGATGCTACTCCTCCACCTCCTTCTCCTCCCGAAAACGATGAGGTTGCTCATTTAGAAGACGATGATGAGGATGATGCAAATGCAGGTCAGTAAATAATTTCAAATTCAGTTTTTAAATTTTATTGCAATTTCATTGATTGTTTTTTCTTCCAGATGAAATGGAAATACCTCTAAATCATCTGGAGCTCAATGCTGAAGCCGGAATCCTAGTTGATGGGGTAAACCAAGTTGAAGATGATGAATTGCTTCTTGTAAGCTGCCCCTCAACTTCACAATCTGATTCCCTCTGCATTTCAGATTTGGATGAAATCTCCCGTCCTCCCCATATAAATTGACCTTCCTGACTCTTCTGATGATATAAATGATCAAGAGCATGGTGTACCACTCAATAAAAAGATTGCAAAGCGCTTCATGGACATCTCCAACCCCGACTACATCGCGTATTCCTTCGGCGACAAACGGTTTTTCGAGTGTCGCCACTGCGCCTACCACGGCCAAAGGTCTGAATGGTTGAAAAACCATATGAAAGTTCACGACGTTCCAAATTCCGGTGCTGTTACCTGCGAAATTTGTTTCTGGCACGTGCTCCCATCAAGAATACCTCTCCACTACAGGATTCATCACCAGGGAATTCCTTCTCCAAACAAACAAAAGAAAAAGTCTGCTACGGGTCCAGTTCTCAACATTTTTGATTTAATTGCCAACAAAATGGGGGCGCATAAAATGAACTACCAGTGTAGTGAGTGTGAAGCCTCCTTCACGAGTCTGGAAGCGTGCAAAGCCCATGCAAAACGTCATATTAAACCGACATACGACTGGTGCCAGGAAGGAAATGAATGGCTGAGAAAACCAAAAGTTAAAACATGAGGTGAAAGACTGGAAATGTGCATTTAAGTTATGAACATATTAGTTTCATGATAATTTTTTGTTAACCGATGTTCCGTATTATTACTTTTCTATGTGTTTATGTACGAGATTGAAAGGCTATTAATTAGGTTAGATGCTTCATTTTTCTTTTCGAATTTATGATGCTTTACAACAATCATTCGCAATTAAAAAGTTCTGTACGAAAGCATGCATATTATAAGTGTTATTAAAGTCATATTTTGTGTACAGTATTTTCAGTTTTTGTTCCTTGAACTCTTGAATAAATATCATAAAGATGAATGTACAAGTTAACAGTGCTATTTAACAACATAACAGGAAGTCTTCTCATTTGTCATGGTCTTATCTTTTATTTTATACACTTCACACTTGATACATCCATGTTTGTATGTGCGCATTTGTTTGGAGAGAGATAAATGAAGTATATCATATTCATATGTTATGGTAGCCTATTCCATACTTCCTTTCATAACCACAACAGCTAGAATAATACTTGGCATTTTGATTCTTGTAAGCTATAACGTAATGTGTGTGATTGTCCTGTCAATATATTATGCTTATGTTTCTCTGTGGATTTGCATGCATAAACGTGAAAATAAACTCCTACACTCAACGCTGAAGACAATACTTAGCTCTGTAGTGTAGTCTGAATCACTCTCTCTCTTTTCTAACTATAACTCAACTACTGTAAAATCTGCATTACACTCACGCATACACAGCCGGAAATTATGGAGCACTACACATGGCAGATGCAATACAGTCTCGTGAATACAGAGAAAAAGGTAGAGAAGTGGAGAACGAGCTCGCTAAGAATGTACTTTGTAGCATTGCAAATGCAATGAATACAGTTCTTGAAGGTTTGAGCTTGGAATATGATATATCTGTGTAGTAATATTATGTCGAGTTCTGAAAACTGTGAAATACATTTTTCTTTATACCTTTGTCTCTGTTGTACTATTTGCGTGCATGGTTTGGTATATAGGATAGAGTCTGTCAAGTCAATGCAAACTTGGATACAAGCACTAGGTATGATAATGAAATCAAATGATGAGCTACGCAATAAACTGGAGTGATTCAAATTTTAAATGTGCATGTATTCAGACACGTATTAAAAACCCAGGTAAAGAATGTGTGTTGAGTTAATAATATGCAGTTATCAAATTCATAGGCATGAGTTCTGCATGTCAATGTATTTGGGATACAAATTTGGGCGAATCTACTTATCTGTATAAGTTTCATGAAAAATTAGTCTAACCTATCGTCAATTTTTGTAGTATTCCTTTCTTTTACTTGCAAACCTACAACCAGAACTGCAATCAACGACTACTGTCATATATGAAACTTGTTGCTTCGCCACCCTTTTATAGGAATACAATTCCGGTCTGTTTAGACTCAGGAACTTTGCTAATGTATTTAACACAACCAGTGTGAACAAAGAGTTAAATAAATTCAAATGTAACGTTTTGAGAGGACATTTTAATAAGTTTATTCTTGTCTAGCTTTCTGCGCAAAACTCTACGCTTTCTTCAGGACATTAACAGATTATAAAATTGTTTTTCTAACCTATTTAACTTTCGGAAATCATAATTATTCAACTTTCACACATTTAGATTATTTTATGCTACGAAATATTATAAATAACAAAGAGTTATTTGGTTGCAACTTAATTTGTGGCTCTGCTACCTAACCAAAGCAATTGATTGAATTGATGATTATTTAGTCTTGAAATGCATATTATATTACCTGTAATATTTTGAGGAATGACTAAAAATACACCAGTCAGTGCTCATAGTCCTAATTAGGGATAAAATATCCCATATCCCTAATTAGGCACATTAAAAGTCCCTGATTAGTAATTTTAAAAATTTCTTGTCCCTAAATAGGAACAATTTATCCCTAATTAATAACATAAAATTCTTATTTTCTGGAAATAATTTTGTAACAGATTCTGTTAAAGAGTAACAACAATTAAAAAACAGTAAGTAATTTCATCAAAATTAAAGATTTTAAGTAACTGAATTTAAAAAATAAACGACGTTTAATTGTCTGTTTTAAATTCCAGGCTAGTCGTAATTTTTTTTATAATAAACAAATACTATCCTAAAAATATTTGAGGATATATTGATCATTAAATGTCAATTTGTTTTTAATTTGAATTAAAATGTTCCTAATTAGGGATAAAATGTTACTAAATAGGGCTATTTAATTTTATTTCTAATTAAATGAATGAATTAAATATTAAAATATAAATGATGATTGTAATAATTATATATATGTATTAAATATATATTGTAATATAATATATGGATATGGAATGGATATGATGGAAATATGATATAAGTTATAAATGTTAATATTTATATGTTGATAATAATATTAATGTATTAAAATTTGATCATATTGATAATAGTTATAATTTAAAATTTAAATTATTTAAGTAATGAATAAAAAAAAAATATGGAATTGGGTAATATAAATTAAAGTAATTATTTAATATGTGGAAATAATTAGATTATGAAAAATGAAAAATTAAAAAGAAATAAAAATATTAATGTTATAAAAATGATTAGTATTATGATATATAAAAAATAATTGTGTATAAATAATATGGAATGATATAATGAAAGTTGAGGAGAAATAATATAATATAATATAAATTAAAATATATATATAATTGATGTAATTAGAAATAAATAAATGGATAAAGAATTATTATATATTTTAAAAAAAAATTTATGTAAATATGAAATTATTTAAATAAAAAAATGGAATAAATAATTTAAAATGGAATATGAAAATGATTTGTATGATGGAATTTTAAATATGATAAATTGTTAGTGAAATAAATTAAATATGTTTAAAATGTATATAAATGTTATGGTATTATTGGTAATTGAATTAATTTGTATATAATATGAAATATATTAAAAGTTTTAAATGTGATAAATATGAAGTATAATGGGATGTGTAAATGAAATAATGAAGTTGTAGTATTATGATAATGTATATTAAATATATATATATATGATGGGTATTGAATATGATTATAATATATATTTTATTATGATTTAATTAATGTAAATTTTATGGATTATGATATATTGTTGTATATTATAATATTATGATTGTTAATTATTATTATATAAAATTTATATTATAAAAAAAGTGATTTTATATGAGTATGGTATATTGTGGAGTTATATATGATGAATTAAATAATATATTATTATATGGAATATGTTAATAATTAATATTGAAATATAATAGATGTATATATATTATTTAAATTATATGTATGGATGATATGCATGTAATAATTTGTATAATATAATATAAAGGTAAAATGAATATAAAAAGTATTGAATATATTAAAATATGATTTATTTATTAAATTATATAAATATAGTATAAATATAATTTAGATATATGAGTTATAATAATTATGTAAAAGGTAAAAAAAAAGAAGATGGAAAATTTATGAATATTGAAAAGAATAATTATATTGATAATAAAGATAAATAATAAAAAGTATTGATTAATAAATTATTTATAATAATATGTATATTTAAATAAATAATAAATTATTATAAAAATTGTAATTTAAATATGTGAATAATAATAATTTATGTAAAAAAATTATTAAAATAATAATTAAGTGTATTAGTATATAAATAATTGGAAATAATTAATATGTATAATAAAAATATAATTGTAATTATAAAAAATTATATATGAATAATAATCAATATAATATATAATATAAAATTGATAAAATATAATTAATATAATAATATGTTATTATGATATTTTTAGAAATTGTTAATGATAAGATAATATATATATAATAAGTATTATATAATTTTAATATTGATATAATTAATAATTAATTAAAATAAAAATATAAAATATTATATATAATAATTGTTAATAATTATATAATGTAATATAATATTATGTAATGAAAAATTATATATTATTAAATATAATATGAAATATATATAATGGATGAAGTGTATAAATATATTAATAGATAAATATTATAGTATAATAAATAAGGATATAAAATATGATAGTTAAATATAATTATTTATTATTATATGAAGTATATAAAGATATATATTGATAAAATTATATGAATATAATATATAAAAATATGATATATGATAAATTTAAATAGAATATAATAATGATTGAATAAAAGATATATATAATTATGGAATTATAATATTATAATAATTGAATATTATTAAAAATATTAATGTTATAAATGTAAATAATAAATTAAATATATGATTAATTATTGATGAATATATATTATATGATTATTAATTGTATAATTATATTAATTATATGAAATATTTATAATTATTATATATATAAATATGAATCGAAAAAATATATAAATAAAATAAAAAATAAAAATATAAATAAAATGATGGTAAAAATAATATTTTAAATATAATTGAATGAATGTAAATATATTGTTTATTTAATATATATGGATAATTAAAAATGAATATGGAATATTAATGAATAAATTAATATTAAATATTAATATATAAAATATTAAATTGTGTTAATAATGATTAATAATTAATTATTAATAAATTATATAATAAAATATAATAATTTTAAAAAAAATTATATGGTATTTTATTTTAAATAATAATATATAATAATAATATGTAAATATAATGAATTTATATTATGTAATATATGATATAAATAAAATATGTAAATAAATTAATATAAAAATTATATAAATAAATTAAATAATTTATTTGATAATCATTATAATAATGTTGAAAAATAAATAATTAATTTATAATGTATGGAATATGAAATATATAAGTGAAAATTATATAATTATGATAATTTTGATGATTTATATTATAAATAATGATAATAAATTATGGATATATAAGTAGTGAATATATATTAATTTGTTAATTTGTTATAAATGAATTTGAATAATGTATATTAATATATAAATTTATGAAAACAATATGAAATTGTAATATATTATAAATTAAAATTTAATTGATATAATGTATATTTATATTAAATGTTTATGGATTATTTATTTATAAAATATGAAATATTAATTGAAATGATGTATATATATGATGGTACTATTGGTGATAATATTTAAATTAATATTGATAAAGTATGATAATTGGTAAATGAATGGATATGATGGATTAATTTTGGAATTTATAATAGATTGATGTATGAATAGATAAATATTATAGATGTATGGGATTATATGGACAGTTTTATATGATTGTGAAAATTAATATTAAATTTAAATTATATATATATATATATATGTATATATAATATATAAAATATTATATATAATGAATAATATATATGATTGAATATTATTGTATGGTATATATTGTATTAAGAATATGAATTTATTTATATATTAAATATGAATATTAATGTTATATATGTTAATGATGATAAATATATGAATAATTGAATATGATGTGATGTTTATTATAATGATATTATATGTATGATGAGTATTATAATATGTGATTATAATTATGATGATGTGTGGTTTAATGAATTAGTGATAAATAGAATTTGTATTATGTAAATGGTATGAAAATAAATGTTATGTGATAATATGTGATGAATATGTGATAATATTTATATATGAAATAGTATAACTGAAATGAAAAAAAATTAATAATATGAAATAGAAATATATTGGGGTATAATTATATATAATTATATATGAGTAAATTAATATGAATTTAAATGAAATATAATATATATTAAAAATATGGATATATATAATATAATGATTAATGAATGTATATGTGTAATAATATGTGTATATGTGTTATGGATGAATTGTAAGAATAAATGGTATTATTTGATATGAATAAATTATATATAATATAATGATAAATTAATGGTTAATGATATATGTTTATATATATTAATATTGTTGATTATGTTTATGTTAAATATAAATAATATGATATATAATATATATTATGATAATAATTTGATTATGATAATTGAATTAATTTAAATTATCTATATAAAAATTAATTATAATGTATATGATTTATATGATGATGATTAATGATATAAAATTATAATATAATAAATGATGTGGATGATAATGTAATTATATAATATTATATGGTTTAATAATATATATGAATTGGATGGATTAATGAATATAAAATATAATGATATAGAAATGATATGGTATGAATATATAATGTAAGTGAATAATGATATATATAATGATTATGAAAATGTAAATATTGATATATGATGAGTTATAATGATTATATATGAATGATGAATGGATTGTATAATTGAAGATGTTTTGATGATAATGTTAATATATTATGGTAAATTGTTAATATTATGTAATTAATATAATTATAAATATATATAAATATGTAATAATAATATATTATATATTAATATATTGATGAGTTAGGAATGAAAATAAATGGAAGAATGGATAAATATGATGGTAATATATATGAATAAATATATATTGATTAATTTAGATGTTATGTATAATGGGATTATAATTTGTTGATAATGTTAATTGATATAATAAATATGATGATTTTATTGGATAAAAATAAATGATGATATGAAATATATTGATATAATGCTTTAATAAAATTATATATTTATTATTTATGATATATAGTTATAATTAAATAATTATTAATTATGATGTAATGATTTTGTATAAAAATGAAATTAAATATATTATTATTGATTAATAAAATGAAATTATATGATATGGGATTATATATTAATAAATAATAATATGATATGTATGATAAATTATAAATTTATGATGTGATTTATGATATATGATTATTATGGTATTATAAGTATATTATATATTAATTATATGATGGGGTTATTATAATAATAATTAAATTATGGATTGAAATGTTGATTAAATAAATATTGTGATAATTTATAAATATATTTTTAAATATAATTATTATATTATTGATGATAATGTTAAAATTATTTAATATGTATATATTGTTATATATTATGTAATATGAAAGATATTTTAATAAAATGGATAATTAAATTTTATGAATATATATTATTATGATGATGTTTGGTATGAATGGTATTGATAGTATAAATATATTATATATAATATGATTATTAAATGAGATTTTTAATATAATATATTTGATGATAGAATTATTAATGATGAAATGTTATTATTAAAATGGTTTAAAATTTTCCTCAATTAGGGAAGCATTTTGTCCATCCTGACTAATATTAGGAACGACTGACGTAAAAAGTTGAATGTTAATCAAAGATTATGCTGCAAATGTAATCCTAATAAATTACTGCTCCTTTAAATATGCTAGATTATCATTCTGGAAAAAAACAGGTGAATAATTTTGATGGCATGCTCAATAATTGGCCAACATGCATCGTTATGAATAAAGGACTATACATAGCGTCATAGAAAAATCTAACACGTATAGTAGACAAACACTTTTAGAGCATTCAACAGCAACAACAACAACTTTTACTTTCAAGCAATTGCACCGAATTTTTGCTAGTTTGTCTGTTTTCTTTATATTTGCGTTAGTACATAAATATATAAGCAAACCAAGTTCAGGGTTTTTACAATTAGACGTGGTTGAATATTGAGAATTGAGCACACGACGTGACCGTGATGATGAGGATGTGCTTTGCTTATCCAAATGCATGATGCTTCAATGTGCATTAAATTCGTAGAATCGGGGATCTAGGATCTGGCATGCACAAGTAAACCGTAATGATGGCACTTTTCCTGGAAAGAATTCTGGACATCCTTTCAAGACATTGGGATGCAGCCAAACTTTCTGAGATTTTTTTCTGTGTACTGTAATCTTGAAAAGTTTATAAAAAATAATCATTTTCATTCTGTAATTTACAAACCAGCACAACTTTTCCGTTCAAAATGGATCGTAACCCGTGTTGTTGTATTTCACTACGGACTTTCACTGTTGAGGGAGCTCTCATAATTGGAATTGTGGAAATTGTAAGACTTTTATTGTTTTGTTTTATTTGAAATTTTCAAAAATACTTACAATAATAATATTTTGGGATGCAACTCGTATTTGCCATTTAGTTTTCTTTTTAATTATGTATTTAAGGTGTGTGCTGCAATTGTGATTTTACTCCTTGCTTTAGTGACAATTGGTGGTTCACATTAAATCGATTTAACTTCTGGCATCGGATTTCTTGTTCTGTGGATATTGTACATAGTTTTTGCGTCGTTGCTGATACATGGCATTAAAAAAGTAAGCAACGGATATTACTTTTCGTCCTATCGACTTCGTGCTACATGTTTGTTTTTATTTTTAGGATATATCATTGCTTCTGAAACTATGGATAGTTTTTACATTATTCTGGATGGCTTTGGATATCCCTATCACGATTTATCGAGTTTGGCTAGAAACGTGGTCATTACATTGGATCCTGCTTGAGTTTCTCTTGGATTATTTGATAAGTTTGTACTTCATGTATGTTGTGTATCGTTTACTTATTGAAATCCAGAATAAAGCATCACCGGAACGAGGGGAGCTCAAATTATAAAATATGTGGAAATATATCTGTTTCATTCAAATAAAATAAATCTTTAAAAGTTGAACTTACGACTTCTTAGTGTGCTACAGAACGCATGCTTGCGTTTACAAATGAGGTAAATATTTTTGCAAAAAGGAACTTCCGTTTTTTTAAAGTTTAAAAGTCTGGACAGTAGCAAAAAACTAGATGAATTTACAATTTCGAATTTTTGTTTATAATAATATTGAACAAAAATTCCAGATATGTGCATATCACTGTGTATTAACATAATATTCAAAACAAGGGTCTATCAATTTTGTTGTTTGGAGCTATTGTAACTGGGCTTCTGTAAACTGTGCGGACTGTTCAAGTCAACCATTTCAAACTCAGCGTTACCTTTTATCCTGACTGTTGAATTTGCTATAGTTGGGGCTATTAACCTATATAACTAAATGTTTTTTCTGAAGTTAATAATTTGCATTCTGCTTATAATTTGTATATTTGATGACGGAATAGATGTGAAATTAATAGAGTGAAAAGTCGTTAGTTGAATCAACCACAAATTTCAGCGTGTGAACAATTCAAAACATGAATGAAAACGTATTAATGGCAATCAAATTTCCACCTTTTTAAAATAGAAGTTGTGAAGAGCTGCATATTTAAACGTTAATATAGTTGAAAATTTTACAGAATAAATATAAAATAGTTGATTAACTAGCGTAAAATTTAGTTGCATTTTTATAGGTGACCCGTAATCGACTTATTTGCATAGCAAATGTTAGTTTACTCCAGAAAGGTGTACAACGTGCAACTGAAAAGAGACTTACATGACTAATTTTCTTGTGTCTTCTTACAAATTACAGATATTCAGTCAGTAGTAGCTGAATAAGCAGCTATGGGCATATGTCCAATAAGTATTAAAATGTTAGTTCACGTGCGCATATGTGCGTGAATGTGGCTGGTGTTGTGTTGCGGGCTGTATTTATGCAGAGTTGTTAAAAATTACATTCATTGGAGTAAAAATTACAAATTACAAAATTACCTCTCTACGAACTTTCTTGAAAATTACAAAGTTACTTTTCGTACTTGAGAATTAGTCACAAATGCTTTTTTAAAGTTTCGGCTCCTAAAATTACGATGACAAACTACTTTTTTGTAATATGTAATTTTGTCTTCAGTTGTAATTAGAATCACAGAAAATTTAACGTCGATTTCATAAACTGTTTCGGGAAAGCATTTAACCACCGAATTTTTAACTTGTGAGCTGTTTTTTTTAAATTTTGTATCCTAAATATTTGTGTCAGTTTTTAGCAATCGAGATTAACTGTACCAAAAATTGCATTTTAATAAAAATTACATTTGAAAAACAAAAGTCTTAAAATTGCATATTACAAATTACTTTTGGAAAACAAGAGGGTTAAAAATACAAGTTATAAATTAAGTTAATGTAATTCGAATTACTAACATCTCTGGTTGTGTGTAACTAAATGGATCCATCTAATTAACCAAATAGCGATTAGGAAATTTCACAGTGCCCCTGTTCATTAGCTAACAAAATTGCAACGAATTTTGCTGTCATCGCGGATTAACAACGTATTCAACCTACATTTAACTTTATTCTTGATGTAACAGAGCCAACCGTCAATTGTATAGCATTGTCATTGAACTGGGGAAACAGGATTTTTTAAACCGACTCAATCTGAGAATATCACGTAGCCCGACAGATATAATGGGAAACGTTAAAATCCGAGTTTGTTACTGGTGTGGCAAAATAACTGAATTTTTACATATTTTAGTCTGCATTTCACCCAACCCAACTCTTTATTCGCAGTAACAACGCTTAAAACTTTGAAAGCTAGCTGGTTTAAGAATGTTTTTTCACGCTAATTATATGTTTACTTTTTTATTTAATGTTATATAACAAAAAATTCCGCAAATGACTTAATAGGTATAATTTGCGTCCACATAATTACTGATGACGCTGTAGTCTGCTTAGTTTTGTCGATATCCTTTATCAGATTAATTTTAAGTCTGTTAGTCCCATCCATTTTTGTCCCAGTTAATTGTTTGGCCCAAGTTGTAAAAAACACGACATCCACGTATTTTTAAAGACATCAATTTATTAGTGGATGAACTTTTCTAAAAGATTCAAAAAGTTTTTTTAGTATTATCATACGATTAAAGTATCATTTACGTGTGCAAAATTTTTTAGCGGATAAAAATTTGCTTAACTAACTTGTTAACAGCTACTGCAGTTTAGTTTTGCTTGTTGGAAACTTTCATGGTGTGACTTTGTGTGTCAAGACGTCATCTTTATATTTGACACTGCGCTTCAGCAATTCACCCACAATGTAATTGTCAGCTAAGATATCTTTACCAAATTTGTCTCCTTTGAAAGCAGCTTGTAGTGGACTTTCTCCTTTAATGTTAGTTGAATCAACATTGCATCCCAATGACATCAAATATTTTAATGCCGAAATATTTTGAAAGTACGCAGCACAGTGAAGTACATTCTCTTGTTGCTTATTTAGAATTCTCACATTAACCCCAAATGTGAACAAAGATTTAAGAAACTCTGCATTTCTACCTCCCCCTATTGCATAAAACACAGCAGAATTCCCATCATTATCCTGAGCATTGAAATCAACCCCATTTGTTCTGAATAACTCCAGTGTGGACAGAAGTGGTGTCCATTCCAAAACTGCGCAATGCAGAGGTGTGCAACGATGATAGTCTACTTGAGTAAACATATCTGTCCTTCCAGCAGAGTCAAGGTAGGAAATCAATTCATGATACAAATGAGGAGAAAGGAAACGAGGAGCAAAGTGCAAGAACGTCTGCGCACTTTTATCCACGGCATCTGGATCTGCACCATTCTCAATCAAAAGCTTAATTATGTCGATCAGACAAGGAGAAAGTGTTTTCTGTTGCACTGCTTTATGTAGTGGAGATTGCTGATCACTATCTCTTGCATTTACATCAGCGTTGTGGGCCACAAGCATTTGAACCAATTCAAGTTGCTTTTTGGGATTGGTGGAAAAGGCTAGGTGAAGTGGCGTGCTTTTTAAATCGGTTGTGTTTTCGAGCAAAAGAATTAACTCAATTAACATCTCGATAACCAGCAATTGTTCTTTCCTCATTTTAGGCCCAACACATTGGAAGTTTTCACTACAGGTACAAACAATGCTGTAGAATATTGACCGATAATTAGGGTTTAAGGATTTGGTTCTGGTAACCACTTCATCAAAAAATAATAATGTCAGTTGGTATATAAAAATGGCTAGTGCTTCCGTTTGGTTGGTTTCTTCTAGTACGCTCAGCAGGCTTATGTAGTCATATTTTTTGCTCAGCAATAATGTATAAAACTTGGATGCACTCGATGTAGCGTCAGCTTCAACTTTCTAAAAATATGTGAAAATGCTTTTTACAATTTGAAAGAATGATAGAAATCAAAATGTAATGCTTATTGTAACTTACAAATTCTTCCAAATCTCGTTTTGTAAAAACGCGATGATCAACCAATTTTCGGAGCAATTCAGAATCACAATTTGTTGTTGCAATCAGTTTCCCCATGTTCTTACGCACCAATTCATTTTGTAGGTCTTTTAAAGGAGACTTAAATTTAAACCGAGTTGACTCTTCGTGTTTTCGGAGAAACTCGACTGTCCTCTTTTCAATTTTCCCCTTCTTGTAATTTTCTGCAGCAATGGAAAGCGGAGTTTCTTTTTCATCATTTATCGCATTGACATTGGCTCCGTGTTCAACCAGCAGTCGCACGATTTCATGGGTGTTTGTCAATTTGACACAATATTTTACGACAAGATGAAGTGGCGTTGCTTTGAGGTCATCTATCGCATTTATGTCACTCCCATGAGAAGTTAAGTATCTCAACGCTGTCACATTACCCCATCTCGCAGCCATATGAAGAACAGTTCGGTTGAAATGACCTCGTTCTTCTGTATCCACACCACTTTTGATAAGTAATTCTAACAGACGAGCACTTCGATGCGATGATACCATAATAGACACAATACTATTAAATTTATTACTGGCATTAAAGTCAACTTTGAGGGTTGAGAACAGAGAAATTGTAGAATCAAGTACATCCAAGTATTTCACTGCAGACTGGAATGGACTGAAATCCCGTTTATTCCGAGAATGGAACAAGTCAGTTTCTCCCATTTCATAAAGTGTGTGTACCAATTTGTCGTAATCCTGAGGATTCATGTGTTGCGGACAGAGGTGCATGATGCTGTTAGATTCCTCGTCAGTAGCATGAATATCTACACCAAGTTGGATAAGCTGAATGAGTAAGTCTAAATGGATGTTTGAAGCCAGCAGCGGGGAAGTAACGCTGGGAATTTGTTCTCGGAATAAAGATGGTCGACTTTCATGCAGATGTTGTAGGATTCGTTTTCTTTCGCATACTTGATTAGAACTATTGGTGCTGGTGTCAAGAACACAGAATTCCAGTAAGTTAGACAATGATCGATTTTTTACGTAAATGTTGTCCAACAAGAATTTTAAAACAGGGTAGTTTCCTCTTAGCGCAGCGATGTGAAAAACTGAAATGGTACAATAATGCTGACTCTTTGCATGCATAAATTCCAACTGAAGGTCTTTAACAGACTGCTTGGTTACTTGTTCGTAATGTTGCACAACTAATTTAGTTACAGACACGTCAGCATAGTTGACAGCTAGCACGATAAGATGGGGCGATTTGAATATCTGCGTGTTGATCCCTAGCTCTATCACAATTTCTAACAATTTGAGTAAGCTGTCATTGACGCAAGCGTGAACCCATTTAATCGCAGATTCGCCTATGATGTATTTAGAAATTAGATTTGACACCGCATTATTGTTCCTGGGTACCAAAGAGTTCAGAAGCTTGAAAAATCTGTTGTTAGTGAATTTGAATGAGGAAATGTATTCAAAACAATGTGGGATTTGAAGTTCAAATGGTTCAAAGCAATTGAGAAAAATTTGGTTTTTCAGCTCATTCAACGTGGAATGTTCCATGTATTCGGATTGTACGATGAACTGGGTTACAAAATACCAGGCTATAGCTTCATTTGGAAACACCAAGTTGCCATACTTCCATTCCAACAAACCTATACAAGCTTCTTCAGATATTTCAATGTTTCCTTCATTACCTGTCAGGTTTGAGAAAAGTGTGTTCATAGCGATTTGATTTAATATGCCTACACGTTGTGAACACTGAAGGTGTTTAGCTACTTTGTCAACTAATGTCAGGACGCTTTCAGAATTTGACTCTGTTTCACTCAAAGGATTTAAAACACTTGAAACACTTTGTGTTTTTGCTTGCTGCTGGAGGTTTTCAAATAGCTTTCGTAGTCTAAACAATTCACTGAGGTCCTCAAGTCCAAACACTTTTCGAGCTGTTGGAATGAGTTCTCGAATATTAATCTCTTGTGAAAAGACTTTACAATCCTCATTATCAATTGTATACGAAATTTTGACAAATATATCCTCAGAAATATCACAACTACAATAAGGGAATGCACATAATTTTGCACCCTCAAAAAACAGCTTTATATTGGAATCGGAACCTCGTGTTCTTATAAGTTTAAGGCGTTCTTCTTGCAGTTCCAACAAATGAATATCTGTGCTGGCTGGCTTTAAAATTTTCGCAAATTCACTCTCTTGCTGAATAAGTATGAAATCAAAGGACTCAATATCATCGCCGAAATTTCCGATTTTGTGCCCATATTTTGCAAATGTTCTTAACTCGCCCTCATCCGTATTTACAAAAACAAACTTATCAGGAAGGAAGTAATGAAACATTTGGGTTGATAAATATTTTTTAATTTGTTTGTTTAGAACGTGACCAAATTTAAAGTTAACTAGTCTGCACAATTTGTAGTTGTGGTAACAATAGTTGTCATTTCCAAACTCACCAATTAGGGAGTTCCATACCACTTCAATGATATTTGGACTCACAAATAACTCAGTTGCGTGGAACACTTTTCCACCTATTCTAATAAACAATTTATCCAAGCAAGAGCTAGAAATATCCTCCCATGTGTAGTTGTCTCTTATAATTTCACAGTTTTGTAATTTGCCACTGACTTGGCTACAAACACAAATGAACTTGCTTTTCAAACTCAATAATTTGGAAATCAGCACGTCCGTCACAATCTCACATTTTAAAAGAACCAGTTCATTTTGCATTTGCAAATTTATTAGATCACATTCGTCAATAATTTGTAGTTTGGTATAGATGGTGTCATGAATTCGCCGAATGCTTAACTTAATACTGTCTGTTAGTAAAACTATAACCTGTGCGTTTTCTGAATCGAAGAAGCGCTGTAATCTGGGGTTTGGGGTAACAAAAACGGTACATCTTAGTTTGAGATAAACGAGTTTTAGATACTTTGTTAGATAGTCTAACGGCTGAGAAGTCTGAATCATAATATTGGATTTCAAAATCAAGTAGAGGCGTTCCAAAGAACCTGCTTTTTGTTTTACAGTTTTGTAAAACTGCTTCCATCTTGCTGATTTGTTAGACTTTTCTATATCCATCTGCAAATTGTATGAAACATTTTAAACCAATTTAGTAAAAGAGAAGCTCTAGCCGCTATGTGAAAGTCAATTGCTACTTGAGTTTTATTCAGTCTATACTTATGTTAATATTAAAGGTCTTATTGATACACCACATTACAGTGTTTGGGAATACCAGTTGGGGTAAGTTGAACCTTCCTCCGTTAAAAAAAGGAATCCGTTATTCAAAGGTGATTCGTTATGAAACAGCGAGGTGAAAATGGCCACTTTGACTCATACTAATGGAGAACATTCATTTTCATGCAGAATGAACATACCCATAATATGGGGTAAAAGATCAAAAATTGTAATTTTTACTTAAACAAATAAATATAAAGTCATACTAAAAGTCATACAGGTTGAATTAACATTAATTGAGTTAAATTGGAAATGAGTACAATTTAGTCTAAAATTAGGCGAAGCGTCTGCATATAGCACACGTATCTTCTCTTATTACGTCTTTTATTTTTTAAATTCGGTTACTTGAAATGCCCACGGTGATAAAAATTCCTGCACGGTTGACAGTGAAAAATCTTTAATTTTGGTGAAATTACTTTTTCCAATCTGATTTTTTATTGTTGTTAATCTTAAACAGAATTTGTTACAAATTTGTTTCCTGCAAGTAAGAATTTTATGTTCCTATTTGGGGACAAGAAATATTTGTATTCCTAATTTGGGTTAAAATGTTAGTAATTTGTCATGCGCCTAATTAGGGATACTTAACCCCTACCTAGGACCATGAGCACTGACTGCCAGCAGATACAGCTATTTTGAAGGTAAATAAAAGTTGAAATAAATCTTTCTGTGTCATGACATGTCAGTGGTGTGATTACTTTTGAGAAACAAAATTTTGTAGACCTTCCTCAGGTCTTTTTTTTGGCTTTTTTAACCATTGTATCTGCTGTGTTTTTGTTTTCTGCCAAAAATGACAGTTTCAAAAGTTAAAAAAGTCAGAAATTTGAATTTCCTCATGATATTTTGCATATAGTCTTGGTTTTCTGCAAAAACTTGAATTTTCTCCAAACGCATGTTATTTCTCGTTTCTTATGTTGTATGTAAATGGATGTTCTCTATGGGCATGATGGGTATCAGGCAAATTGCCCGACTGATACCCTTGTGCTAATTTTGCACATTATTTGTCTAAAACGTTTTATTTGAATAGTGTTTGAAAATTTTATAAAGTTCAGAAGGAAAACATTTGGAATATTACATTTATTCCGTAAGTAATTTTGCAATATCATCGGTGATTTTTATCAAATATAAAGTTAAGTTTTACCGATAAAATTGTGATCAACATATTAATCTGTCCTGGAACTGTAATTTTACTTGCCAAAACTCCTTTCACTATTTGTAGTTCCCTTGTAAGTATGCAATTTGGTTTTAAAAATTAACATTAGTTTGGGATTGGAGACTGAAGTAACATTAACGTGGTAATTGACTTTCCCTTAGCCACAGGAACTGCTTTGAAAAAAAATAAATGAAGGACTTACTAATTCTTGTTCAGTCAAAAGTCCACGTATTTTAGCATCAGATTGCAGCCATTGGGCTTTACTGTTGGCGTATGCATGCTGCAGAAGATCTTGCATGAGGACCTGAACAACTCCCGAGGTCCAAATGTTGTCTATGAATTCGTAGTCGACTTTTCCATCTTTCTGTATCATGTACTCTAATACCTCAGCAAGTTCTCCAGAAATATCTAATCCGTTTAAAAGTCTGTAAAATACTAATTTGGAAGCTTTTGAAGCCACTTTAGCATTGATATTGAGCCCATTCTCTTCCATATGTTTGATGGTCGCTACACTCAATCCTTCACCAAGTTCAAATGCAAGCATAAACGGAGTCTTTTTTATTTCATTTTCAGCATTCACATTTGCATCTGACATTATTAGAAACTGCAGCACGGGTTGCATTGACATTTTAAGCACTGCGTAATGAAGTGGAGTATTGAGTTTGACATCTTGAACATTGACATCCATTTTCTGAATTTCATTAAAATACTTGAGAGCTTTTAAATTTCCACACTTTGCTGAAATGTGAAGTACATTCTGTCCCTCCCAGTTACGGTGATTTAAATTAGCCACAAGCCGCATTATTTCGTTCACGAGTTCCACAGACCTTTTGGCTGTGATTGCATTAAATAACACCGAGTCACCATTAAAATCCACTGCATATAGATTACTACCATTGGAGTGCAACAACCGCAGCGTTTTGATTTCCAGTTCCACATCTTTCACAACATCAATCAGATTTGGATATTTTTTGAAGTGCTCGTATCCATAATCGCTGAGAGCCTTCACGACCCGGTGAAATGACTCAGGCGGCAGTTTAATTATGTTCACTTTTTCCAACATTGGCTTTCCATTTTCACCGCACGCGTTCACATCAGCTCCTACCTGTATGAGACATTCCAACAAAGATACATGAACGTGATGTTGCATGAGTGGCGTGGTCCCGTTTTTCAACGTCTCATCAATCCACTCCTTATTTTTTGAATGAAGCAGTTTAATAATTTGGATTTTTTCCTCCACAATTTTGTGTTCGTTGGCTCCGCTATCACATACACAAAAGTGTATCAAGTAGCGAAGCTCGTTAAGTCTACTTTCAAACATTTTTAACTTCAACAGATACTCAACAAGATTATAGTGTCCACGGTATACTGCTACATGAAGAGGTGTCATCATCAATCCGTTTAATGTGTACGTTTCTTCCATTTTCATAAATGTCATTTTCCAATCATCAATGTTTGAGCAAAACAATTTCATCATTGAAACACCACAGTACTTAGCGGTAGTAATCAAGAGGTGGTTGAAATTGGAGGATTCCTCTATTTCCTGACACTTTCGTCCAAATAATTGTAACGCAACAAATGGAATATATTCGTAGTTGTGATATACTGAAGCCATATAAGTGGGGAACAACTCTTTGTGATAATTTTTGATTGCAAAATTACTTGGAACATCTTTTCTAGCAAATGCATTGATAAAATAACAAATCACAGGCATCAAAAATCTTTTAGTGTATAAAAATTCAAGTTCTAGTACAAATGGGTTGTAGAAACCAGAGCAGGTCACAGCCACTTCAAATATTGTGGACCGCACGAATTCTCGGGTGACTTCGTTCATGTATTTTCTTTCGTAAACGAACCAAGCAACTAGGAATTCTGCAAATGTGCGGTGAACAAACCGAATATCCTTAGAATGGGTGGCTTCCAAAATACCCAGCCCACAAAGTTTGGGCAATGGAATTCCACATGTATTCAAATATTTAAATTGATTAGCACGGTCCGGAAACAGCAGCTCCAAAGCGTAGTACATGTGTACTTGCTTGATACATTCATATTGATTCCTTTCGGTGGCCAATGAAAGAAAACGCTGGACAAGAGACTGGTCTGCAGAAATCTTTTGAAAACGCAATTTCATGTGTGATTCATACATTCCAAATATAGAATCAATTGGAACAATCACGGGGAAAGTATTTGTATTTTCCATTTCAGAACATCTTATTGCGTAAATTTCTTACGTGTCTGCGAGCATTCTACATTGGAGTGGGATTCCAGCAATGTTTCTATCAGAATCGCTCATATTTAAAGTTAGTTTTTGTACACATGTTGTTGTGAACTCGGTTAGCAAATTGTTTGGGATTGCTCCCCGTAGCTTCCAATATTTGAGGAGAAAGATGATCTGGTTGGATTCGTCAAAAGGTTGAATCGTATACCCGAGTGAGTTTAAACTGTTTTCTAGCTCATTCCGGAAGTGGGGTCTTGTGGCTACAAATATCCTGGCTGATGGCAGGTTTGCTGCCAACTGAAGAACTTGCTTCGCTTGGTTAATCTGCTTGGGAAGGACTTCATCAAAACCGTCAAAAAGTAAGACACAAGGTTTTGTTTTCAAGGCATTCTCAACTAATTTTCTTCCAAATTCGAATTGGGATGACTGTTCAGCAATAGCTTTGATGATGGATTCAGTGTTGATTTTGTTTTTGCTCAAAGTATTCACAAACTCTGTTAGCACAACGAATCTGACAAGCATGACATCCTCATCTTGGCGCATGATTTGATGGGCAATATTTGCAAGGAGGCTTGTCTTCCCCATTCCTGGAGAGTCTGCAATTATATATACGTTTTTAGTGCCGGAAGCCAATTCATCCTCTAAAAATGAGTCCTGTGACTCATCCACGTATTCCAGCAGATTTTCTACAGATCCTGAGGATACCATTAGTTCAAATTTTTCATTTTCATACTTGATCCAATGAACAGGCGTGGGTTTTGCCAGTTTGCAAATTTTGTCAAAATCAGTTTTATGCTCCAGCAGAATAAATCTTACGGAGAGATTTGTAAGCTGATTTCCTGACACATCGGTGGTTTCAATACCCCTTAAAAGTGGGGAAAGTTGATGCTTCTCCAATCCCTCGATTACAAATACGTCATCGCAGTGGCACTGAAGGATATCCAACTTTAGTTTGCTTCTGCTGGTGACAGTTCGATGAACGTAGTACTCCAGCCTGTCAGGAACCTGGTTGTTTACGATACATGGGATTTCTCCCTTGGCCATTTGAAACATGATTTTCCCAGTCAGACAATCTAACTCGCATTGTCTCTCTATTTGGTTAAGTGTAATGTGTTTTCCTTGAAACTCTACTAGTTTGCTTCGCATCTCATTCTTCAGCTCATCAGCTAATTCTCGCCAACACGTCAACTCGTTAATATCCTTGAGTTCGAAGAGTTGTGTGGTGTTTTCAGCACGTGCCTGTTCAAGTCTTCGAAGACTTCCAGTTTGTGAAGTTTCTCGTAGGGCGTCAACTAGAGATTTGTAAGCGTATTTCCGTGTTATTACGATTTCATATAGCATTTTTGATTTGGCATATCTGTCCTTTGTTGCCTCCTGAAATATTTTAATTGAAATTAACTAAATGAGCTCAAGTTCACGAGAAAACATGACACCAAGTTGAGGGAATTAGAACTTGGAACTAACAAAAATAATGATAGTTTAAAAGTTAAATATGTATGTAAGAAAACGATAAATATAAAATGGTTTACCAGCACAGAAATGTCATTTTTGCTCAAGATATTATCTTGTTCCAAAAAAGCAAGAAACAACGGTCCACAAATTGTATTGCTGATTAAAAATTCAAGATTTTTCTGGATGTAGGATATTTGCCACGGTTCCATGATTGTAAAGGTGGATTGTAAAGTTTGGTTCAGTCTATTCTATAACAAAAAAATTATTTATTGTTGAAAATTAATTTATTTGTTACCCGATATTATGTAACCAAGTATTTGTATTTTAGTTTAAAAGTTATGACATTTGCTTCACGAAAGTACTTACAAATATGAATAAAGCCTTATATATTATAAGATTCGGACAACTAATGAGCTATGTCATGAATGTAAAAATGCTCTTTTTTATGATTGCCATACTATGGTACTGATACCACCAAAAACATATTGGCTAGCATTCACTAATTACTTATCCCAACGTGGTTTACCACTATGTTTCTATAACCAAAATCCAGAGATGGTAATAAGTAATTGAGAGAATAAAGCGATCCACTGATAGTGGTTAAAATAATAATAATATCTTACTTCTATTTACATATTTAAGGACAGACCTTACAAACGAGCGAAATATGTAACCGATCCGACACTAAAATTAAAGCATTCGTGCAGTAAAATATTATTTTTATGAATAATGAAGTTTTCCAAAATATTAGCTGTGAATGGGCATTTTTTCATGGCAATATATCAAACTTTTGAAAAATACAACTTTCAAAAACTGAACATTAAGGACGTCATTTACTTTTCACTACCTTCGCGTGAATTTTATATTACCCCATTTAAATCCATTTGAAGTGGGGATAATTGGAGATTCGGATTATTGTCCGGATCTAAACCGTTTTTATCCACAGTTGTTAAATGCCATGTCTGACAGAGGTAGTAACAACGACTATTCAAATTATATATTGTACGCTAGCGGTATTGAAAAAAAAAACCTCATACATTTAATTTCATTCAACATATTAAAAGTATTTCATCGCATATGTAGTGATTTCGATTGACAGACAGGACATATTGATTGATGAACTGATTAAAAATGCATAGGGAGTAAAATAAAATCCAAGTATGTTTATCCTTTTACAGATACAGACCCCAACTTCATCTAAAAACTTCATCCTTACGCGGTGTACTAATATTTTAAAAGAGCATTTACAACCAAAGCTCACTCTCGTTTGAATAAAAAAGGGCTTGGGGGAGTGCAAAACTTCATGCTTGCTTGGAATCTTGGGCTGGGCTTATGTGTGCATGTTATACATATTGAATAGATTGATGATGTAGCTCATAAGCGTTTGCTGATGTAGCGCATTTGATTTGCTTATTTGTACTTGCTTGTCTGCACGCACCGACAACGAAATTTCAATTTTGAACATCAACATCATCCTTCTATCAAGTATAATACGACTAAGGAATGAATTAGCTCATGTTTGTCATTATTTTATGTTCTCTGTCACGTAAATAAAATTTGGTATTCTAATCGAATGTAATGAACAAATATTGGCTTGAATGGCGGTTTATGTTTGCTGATGGTGGATGGGAGATAAACAGTATTGTTCCTCTCTACATAAAAATAGTATATTCCCAATTTGATTTACACCTATAAACTACACGGTCACGGTCCATTCTCAAAAAATATGGACGTGACTGCAATCCTATTTAGATTTTGCAATGCTGAAAAATCATGTATTGCGAATCAGTGTCATGCAGAATCAATGTACTGTACGAGATTTGGAGTTAGAAAGCAAACCCTGATAAATTGATTAAACTTTATTTGTGTTTAGCTTGTATCTTAGTCAGGATTAATATATAATGCAATTCGGTTATATTGATTTTTCTGGCGACATTTAATTAAACTAGAGCAAACCGAAATAAAAGTTCGAGTGATTTGTTTTCATGAAGATTTGAACAGATTTTCTTAAAGTTGTGGTGTTCTATTGTTTCAAGCTCTAAATTGAACGCTTATATGTGACGGCTAAGGACAGAGTGGCTTATCAAATTCCGGACAGAGGCGATCAATTAGCTACTTGCAACTTTCAAAGTGTTACAAATATTCGGACTGACTATTGATTGTATTGTAGCACCCCTCATGTATATGTACATGCGCACCGTAGAATGAATTATAATGCAGCCAGAGTAGGAGGATAAGGACAGAGTTGGAATCAGACACAGAGCTGATAGCATCATGCTCTCTTACAATTCTCATACACACATTCAGGGCTACAATTTCCTTCCAGGCTTTTTCAGTCTTCCTGGTAGTGTAGTTCCAAGAAATATGTATATTATTATTATTTCTTATTGAATGTTTCTTGAAATAAATAAAGTTAATTGTAGTTTCATTAGTATCAAAATCTTGGTCTTTGATCCTGCATTTACTAAATCATAACAAAGAACTAGCGCAGACAGGGACTTTTCACACAGATAGAAAAGACATGTCACAAATGGTGCCGAAATTGCCAGGTTTGAGCATTTCGGGCATGCCAGTTACTCAGTGCAATAATGCCGAAATAATACCAACATTTTTCGTTTGGCTAAAACGATAGACCAGGGGTTGGCTAAAGTGTGTAAACCTATACTAACAGATATTCCGGTTCCAGTGCCTTGTGCCCGTGTACTAGTGAATTAATCATTCTCGATTACGACAATTTTCAGTGAAACAAATCTTAAGGCTGGGGATATTATCCGAATCAGTGCGCTCAAGCAGGGCATGTGGATTGATAATAGGCAGCCAGCATCATTCCTCACTTACGAAATTTCCAGTGAAACAAACCTGAAGGCTGGGGATATTATCCGAATCAGTGCGCTCAAGCAGGGCATGTGGATTGATAATAGGCAGCCAGAAATTCAGGTCCAGTTCAAACAATGATGCAATCACATTACTCTTCGAATTCCACAATGGACGACAATCTTTCTACTTCAATTTTCCTGAAGCTTGACTTTGTGGCATGGCTCATACTTCTAGGGCCTGTGATATGTGCCATCATTACCCACTACTTCTACATAATGTTCTACAAGTTCATTGACTGGGTACAAGGGACAAACTCTCCCCCAAATGTGGCACAGATCGTTCCAAAGAATGTGACAAAAGTCAAGGAAAAGGAAGATAAAAGAACACAACAACTCATTCATGACTTGAGTTTACTAAAGAATGAAATGACCAAGCTCTCAGCCGAGCTCCGTATATCAGTGGCTGATGCAACAACAGATGCCCGTGGCTTCACCGAACACGTTTACAAGAACTTGATAAACGCTGTCACGACTTAGAACGAGGGCGTCAACGAATGGATCATACAGTTCAAACCATGTCTAAGGAACTAGAAAGACATAAAACGTGGACAAATGAAACAGTTCAAAGATTTGATGCTGACCTCATGGTGGTGGACTTCAATTTTTCAACACAAGGCCGGAAAGTTCTGCTCAGAACCATCACGGTTAGCTTTCCACCTCAAACTTGATAAACTATACCAATATCTCCTATACGCAGCGACGGGCATAAACATTTGCAGAATCTACCCAATTCATCATTTCAACGTAACTACGCCCCCCCGTGCCAACATACAACCTCCAAAATACAATCCAGACCACAACACGGCAGACTTTTTATTGAAGAACTGACCGAATATTTCGAATACAGTGGATAGCTCCAGAAGACAGGTTATGTCATCTTTCATCAGTATTTGGCAAAGACAGGGAGCTAAACCTTTGGTGGCAGCGCACAAAGCTTCAAATTCAAACTTGGGAAGAGTTTATGCAACATTTTATGAAAATGTATGGATCTACCTCAGACTACACGGCTGCCCTCGAAAAGCTACTACGGCGGCGACAACAACAAAATGAATCATTCAGAACATTTGCAATGGAGATGGAGTTAGCCTATCGAAAACTCCACCGTGACAATCACCCAGAGATTGACAAAACAATCATTGACTTTATTTCCGAACGAGCGCTACCATCCATCAAACCACATCTCCTTGGATGCCATGCACGAGATATATATGAGCTCATTCAGTTTGCCCAAAAACTGGAACCCACCATGTCCACCACCTCCAAATTTCCACGTCAAGGTCAAAAGAACACATTCGACAAGCCAAGGTCATCATACTACAGCAATTATTCAACACCAATGTCTCCTGAGAAGAAACCAAATTCCTCCACAGAGACTGACAAAGCTGTAGATAACAGGACTACTCAATCAACTTCATTTGCATCCAGACCCCAATGCCAACATTGCGGCAAACATCATGCATCCAAAGACTGCTATAAAAAGAAGAAAGATTCACACCGAGTGAACGTTGCTGAGATATCTACCACATCTGATGCTGATGATAATGAGGAAGAGATAAATTCATCAGAAAATGAGGCTGCAGACTTTATGGGTTCATTTATACTACAC
The DNA here is from genome assembly GCA_001718145.1 of Orchesella cincta. Taxonomy (NCBI): domain Eukaryota; kingdom Metazoa; phylum Arthropoda; class Collembola; order Entomobryomorpha; family Orchesellidae; genus Orchesella; species Orchesella cincta. Next base: position 28,666 of record LJIJ01002010.1, read on the forward strand.
TCAAAAACAGACCACGACAAAACTAGTTTACCCACGCTTCCAGTTAATATGGTTATGAGTAACAAAATATCCAAGACGAAGCAGAGAATACAAGGAAGATGCTTAATTGACACTGGTGCCTCTGTGTCGGTGTTAGGAGATCCTCGCCTTTGGGCTGGTGTACCCGTGAAGCCATGGAAAAAAGGACCAATTAAACTGGTGGACGGTTCACTAGCAACCCCAGACGGAAAGATAAACTTTAAATTTAAATTGGGAAACAAGAATTTCAGCCACACATTTATCATCATGAAGGCATGTGATTTTACCATGCTTCTGGGAATGGACTTCTTGAGAAACAGCGGAATGATACTTGATCTTGCTCTCATGCACTTCTGGTTCAAAGACACAAACCCAAATGAAAAATTCAAGTTCGAGGTAACTCCAGCAGCAACAACCAACATTAGAGCTTTACAAGTACTCCAAGACTGGGAAAAAGCGACAATTATGAAAATACTTGAGAAGTATCCATCTGTCGTCGACTCCAAAATTCTGGGGAAAACGGAGGACATCGAACATGAAATTAATGTGAGTGAAGACAAACCAAAATTTCAAAAACAATTCCCCATGAGCGAAGAGAAACATGCCATAATTGATAAATTGTCACTGACATGCTGCATTCTGGTCTTATTTCAGAATCAAATTCCCCCTACTCATCTCCAATAATACTCCGACCTAAACCGAATGGAGATCACCGATTGGTCAACGACTTCCGGTATGTAAATAATCTCACAGTCCAAGATGGTTTCCCGATGCGGAAAGTAGCAGATGTTTTCCGAATGTTACATGAAGCAAATTATCTCACCACTATTGACTTGGAGAAAGGATATTGGCAAGTTCCTCTACGTAACGAAGACCGTAAATTCACAGCATTTAGAACCAGAAAAGGACATTATGAGTACAATGTCATGCCTCAAGGTCTGAAAAATAGCCCAGCAACATTTCAACGCTTAATGAACAAAATACTTTCAGGAATGGACGCCTATGTATTTGTATATCAAGATGACATATTAATATTTTCAAAAACGTTTGATGATCATTCCATGCACATACAAAATGTACTTGAAAAACTACAACAAGCTAAATTGACTATCCAGTCACAAAAGTGCCACTTCGGCAGAGACAAAGTAAAATTTCTGGGGCACATTATATCATCAAAAGGAATTGAGCGAAATCCGGAAAAGGTAGCAGCAATACTTAACATCCCACCTCCGTCAACAAGAAGACAATTAAGGAAATTTCTGGGCACAATCGGATGGTTTCGTCATTTTCTACGGGAAATGGCTATCATAGCTCAGCCACTATATGAACTCCTCACCCCAAAGAAGAAATTCAAGTGGAATGATGCAGCTCAAAAAGCATTTATCAGATTAAAAGAGGTCGTCAGCGAGGATGTCATTCTTCATCATCCAAATTTTAACAAACCATTTCTTGTCCGAACAGATGCGGCAAACTCTGGAGTAGGTGCTGTACTAATTCAAGAAGATGACAATAACATCGAACGTCCAGTTTGTTTCGCAAGCAAATCCCTCAACTCAGCACAACAAAATTATTCTGCGGTGGAAAAAGAATGCTATGCTATTATTTTCGCTCTAGAAAAGTTTGCTGAATATCTTGACGGTACTCACTTTGCCATACAGACTGACAATCAAGCCGTGACTTACCTCAACAAAATGAAGAACACCAACTCAAGACTAATGCGGTGGGCCTGGAGAATTCAGGAATGGTGCCCGTCCATAACACATATAAAAGGAAGAGACAACGTGATTGCTGATTTCCTTTCCCGTAATCCTACAGAACCAAATTGTGAAGAAGCGAATATCGCTCTAACCCTGACCTGTAATATAGACAAACTAACTCTGAAGAAAGAACAGAAGAAAGACCCCCAATGCCAGCAACAACTTCTTGCAAATCCAGATAAATTTTGTGACTTTCACGACATTATATATCGGAAAAGTCCAAATAATAAAATCGTCCCTCTGATACCAAGCTCACTTCAGAATCGGATTCTACAAAATATTCATGATACGCCCCACTATGGACACCTTGGAGTCGATAAGACATTAAAGAAACTAAAGTTGTGTGCATACTTTAAAGGTATGAAACCATTCGTCAAGGAGTACATAAAAACATGTGATGCGTGTCAAAGAAACAAGTATGACAATAAACGAACGGCTGGACTCATGGGTATCAAACCTATCACCACACCATGGGAAACATTATACGTCGATTTAATGGGACCTTACGTTACGTCACATCCCAATCGGTTCTCATACCTTCTAGTCGCAGTAGATAGTTTCACAAAATTTGTCGAACTCCACCCACTCCGGGAAGCTACCAGTAAAACCATAGGAGAAATTCTAGAAAAAGAATTATTCTGTAGATATGGCATCCCACAACGACTGGTTACTGATAATGCAACGTCCTTCAAATCAGGACTAATGGAGCAACTGTGTAAATCCTGGGGAGTACTCCATTCATTCTCATCAGCATATCATCCACAAACCAACTTATCCGAAAGAGTTAACAGGGTTATCAAGCCCATGATCAGGACATTCTTGGAGGGAAAATCTCACACCAAATGGCCAGAGCAAATCCCATTTCTACAATTAGCAATCAACACAGCTCACCATGATAGCACAGGTTATGCTCCTGCAAAAGTGTTATTCAACACTGACCCACGCCTTCCAATTCACAACGCATTTGAGCCCATTGAGGATGAAGAAATGGGAGACTTTCACAACAATGACTCCACAATTATCCAGTCCCGGGTTGCAGAATTTGTAGCCATCCGACAACAGGTTCAAACCAACTTGGAGGCAGCACAACAACAACAAAGAAAAACTATGACAAACTCCATCGTGATGACCAGTTCCAATTAGGGGAAAAAGTTGTAATCCGCAACAAGATACTGTCCAATAAAGATAAAAAGATAAGCGCTGGTTTATGCCCACTGTTCAAACCTAACCCGCAACAATCAGCAAAGTTCTGAGCCAGCAAACGTATGAAGTTCAATTTCCCGATGGCAGCACCAGAGGTCCACTTCATATTCAGATGTTAAGGCGCTTCCATGAGAGAAAGGACCCAATATTTCCAAATGACAACGCAACTGCTGACCTTCACCAACTTCCACACCTGAAGAACCTGACCATCCTTCTCATCGTGTTCTACGACCCCGTCTACCCATCAACTATCGTGCACTCCATCATGGAACGACATAATACTGTCACATCACGCTGATTCATCGTCACTGGATTAAATGAATCATCGCTTTAGTGGGGGATCTGTAGCCCCTCATGTGTATGTACATGCACACCGTAGAATGAATATATGCAACAGAGTGAGAGACAAGGACAGAGTTGGAATCCAGACACAGAGCTGATAGCATCATGCTCTCTTACAATTCTCATACACACATTCAGGGCTACAATTTCCTTCCAGGCTTTTTCAGTCTTCCTGGTAGTGTAGTTCCAAGAAATATGTATATTATTATTTCTTATTGAATGTTTCTTGAAATAAATAAAGTTAATTGTAGTTTCATTAGTATCAAAATCTTGGTCTTTGATCCTGCATTTACTAAATCATAACAAAGAACTAGCGCAGACAGACTTTTTCACACAGATAGGAAAAGACATGTCACAGAGCAAAAGTAAACTTCAGGAGAAGATAAGAACAAGTCAAAAATGATAGTTGCACTGGTAATGATCATAATATATATAGGAATACTGGTGATATGCACTCTGTAAAGTGCAATATGACGCAGCAGCATGCACCAGGGTAATATTATATGTGAGAAGATTATCCACCAATCTAACATAACCCATTACATAACACTCTCATAAGCATCCTTCCTCACCAGAGCAAAGTAAAAGAAAATTACCGCAGCAGGAAATAAGGTTGAAGCCCCTTGCTTCACAAT